>APFE031361829.1:302455-355824 GCA_000404065.3 Pinus taeda | reverse complement strand
CTTGCTTACAGAAATCAGATTTCTGGCCAATGCAGGAATATGCAGAACACCCAGAAGTGTTCTAACCCTTCCACCTTGTAACTTTAACTTTACTTTTCTGCGACCAATGGTTCTAGCCTTCCTATCATCCCCTAAGAAGACATCATCACCATCATATTTCTCATACTCGCAGAACCACTCTCTATGGGAAGTGAAGTGAAAGGATGCACCTAAGTCAATCAACCATACCTCATGATCTACATGTGTACTTGAAGAAGCCAAGTACACATCCCCGCCTTCATCTAAGGTGGTTTTCGCCTCTGTAGAAGGAGAATCATCAGAACCCTTACCTTTATCAGGAGCTTTATATTTACAGTTCCTTTTGAAGTGCCCTTCCTTTCCACATTTCCAACACACCACCTTTACAGGTTTTCGTAGAGATTTAGATCTCCCTCTAGATTTAGATCTCCCACTCGATAACTTATTTTTGTTTCTGTTCTGGGACCGCCCTCGTATAGACAAGGCATCACCATTCTGGCTCTCCATATTTTTCTGTCTCATCTCCTCTGTCAGCAAGGATGAGAATATTTCATCAAAATGCAAGGCAGTTGCATTGCTACCTATTGCAATAGCCAGACTATCCCACGAATCTGGTAGAGAACACAACAAACTAGTGCACTTATCTTCATCTGAAATTTTAATATCAACATATGCTAATTGACTTACCACAATATTAAATGCATTCAGATGCTTTGTCACCAAGTCTCCATCTTTCATCCTTAGGTTATAAAACTTTTTCCGCAGGAACAGTTTATTCACCAAAGACTTAGATTGGTACAAATTCCCTAACTTGTCCCACAAAGCCTTCGCCGTAGCTTCCCCTGATACATTCAGTAATACTGAATCTGAGACACACAATCATATTGTGCTCTTTACCTTCCAATCCAAATTCTTCCATTCTTCATCGGTCACTCCTGTTGGTTTAGTACTTGGATCTACTACGATCCACTGATCTTTATTCACCAACAGATCCTCCATCTTGAGTTTCCACAACTCAAAACTCTGACCATTAAATTTCTCGATCTCTATCTTTCCACCGCTCACCATCTTCTTTCACCACCAGAATTGATCTCGCAGATCTCCCACTGAAAATGGTCTACCACAGGCCCGAGCGAAACTCCTCAGCGACAAAGGCGTCCCCTTGAAGCCAAAACAACTCTGATACCAAATGTAGGTTTTAACCCCATACAAAAATTACCTACATACAACTTCTAAAACGCAGAAAATAAACAATGCGAGAGAATAACACATAAAACACATATACACAAAGATTTTCCCCTGGATCCCAAAACCGGGACTACCAGCTTGATTATTCATTATGTTCCTTTCAATTTTACAATACATATTTATACATGCCGAAGCATCCAATACCATGGACCGAAAACCATCGCGTCCAAAACCATGGACCAAAAACCATCCTGTCCAAAACCATGTGCGAAAAATCATGCACAAAACCATGGGTAAGTCCGCCCAACCTATTATAGGGTCCAAAAACAAAATTTTCCAGGGCGGTGCCCCAGACTGCATAGAGTAGGGTTACCTGCACCCCTCAAACCCCCTATGACTCCCCCCGTTACGTAATTGGCACAGAGAAGGGGGGCCTCTGCCCCCCTTCTAACCCCCTGGTTAACTACGTGGGCTAGTCGTGGAAAGAATATAAAACAACCCAACACCAATCTCCTTTCTGGAACTTCTTCTTCTTAATGAACATGTCATGCCACTTAGCTATCTACTGCTAGATAATCTCTGTTTGTTGGATAAAAGATATTCGTTTCTCCTCCAATTCATTGACCTGGTTCAACCTCTGCTTTTGTGTTGTAGCTAGATCCAAATTTACCCACAATGTTGTTCTCAAAGTCTTGATTTCGAACTCAATAAGGAATAAGGGATTTTTACCATACACAAGTTCGTATAGTCAGAATCCCATAGTATTCCTCCATGTAGTCAAGTATGCCCACAACCCTTCTGAAGTTTATCGGCCCAATTCCTTCGGTGACTGGCCACAGTCTTGGTAAGAATCCCCTTAATGACTTTGCTGGTTCTTTCCACTTGGCCATTCACTTGTGGATGATAAGGTGTTGTGATTATATGATGGATTTTATATGTCTTCAAACATGAAGTCTGAAAGAATCTGCTCAGTGGCTCTGGTTAGTGGTTTTTCCTCAACCCATTTTGTGACATAGTTAGTGCAGACCAAAATGTAGGATTTCTGTCTGGATGAAGGATTAGTTTGTCCCACAAAATCCAAGGCCCATTTCTTAAAAGGTTCTAAAACGATTTGAGGCTATAACAACATCTCATATGATTAAAGTCGTTGGCCCATTCTTTGACAACTATCACATCCTTTCAAGAACTTCTTAACATCCTGAAATATTGTTGGCCAATAATATTTTGTCAAAAGGACTTTGTAGCCTGTCTGTTTGTCTATGAAGTGCCCTCCACGAGGTTCCTTGTGATAAGCCTTAAGGATGTCAAAGATCTCATATTCCCTAACACAATGTCTGATCTAGAAATATGGTCCCATGTGATATATATTCCCATCTATCCAGGCATAGGTAGCGCTCTGTTGTATGATCTTTCTCTCCTCCTTGGATGACAAATAATGTGGAAACTTCCCTGTAGCAAGATAATTGGCTATATCTTCATACCGAGGTGAGTAAGTAGAAATAAAAAAGAGATATTCATCAGGGAAAGAATCCTCAGTAGGAATGCAATTGTCATCAATGGTTAACCTAGAAAGGAAATAAGCTACTACATTATCCTTTCCATGCTTATCGACAATTATGATATCAAATTTCTATAACAACAATAACCAGCGTGTAATTCTACCATTGGTAATTGGCTTATTAAATTGAAAACGAATGGAAGAGTGGTTAGTGTGTAAAAATACTTGATAACCGGTGATATAATGTCAAAATTTATTGATGGCGTGCACTACCGCTAAGAATTCCTTCTTAGTCACTGTGTAATTGAGTTCAACATGAGTGAAATTCTTCCTTATGTAGTAAATAACATATGGTTTCCTATCCTCCAATTTGCCCAAAATAGCACCTACAAAAATATCAGATGCATCTGTAGTGATCCGAAACGACAGTTCCCAATCAGGTCCACGTAAAACTAGAACTGTTGACACATAACATTTCAGCATAAAAAAGGCCTACTCACACTTTCCTGTCCATAAAATGTTGACAAATTTCACGAGCAAAGAAAATAATGGCGATGCAATTTTTGAATTTTTTTCTATAAACCTTTTGTAATACCCTCCATGTCCCAAGAAACTACGTGCCTATTTTTGCGCTTAGGGGTTGGAATTTTCAGAATTACCTCTATTTTAGTAGGGTCTACCATGATCCCATCAGCAGAAATGTAGTGTCCTAGCATGATCCCTTCAGTCATCATCATGTGACATTTTTCAATGCTCAAAGCAAAATTAGTCTGTACACAACGTTCCAACACTTTTTCTAAATTAGCTAATGCTGCTTCAAAGACATCACCATAAGGTGTAAAATCACCCATGAACATTTCAAGGTAGTCATTCAACAAATTAGAAAAATTACCCAGTATTTCCCTCTGTAAAGTTGCTCGCGCATTGTAGAGTCCAAAAGGGAGTACTCTGTATGCGAAAGTTCCCCAAGGGAAAGTAAAGGTTGTTTTATCCTGATCCTCTAGGGAAATCTGTATTTGGTTGTAGCCACTAAACCCATCCAAAAATGAAAAATAAAATAAAATCCAGAAAGGGTGTCAAGGAACTGATCTATAAATGGTAAAGGAAAATGGTCCTTCTGAGTGGCCTTATTGAGTTCTCTGTAATCCAAAAAGACCCTTCACTTTCCATTCTTCTTAGGGAAAATTAAAAGCAGAGACATCCACTCACTGTCATATATCAGATAAATAAAGTTAGAACTCAAGATTTTTTGTAATTCTTCCTTCACTACCTCCTTCAGTGCAGGGTTCATGCATCACTGCGGTTGTCTAACTAGTTTGCAGCCATCTTTCAGATAAATGCAGTGAGTGCATAGGTTGGGATGAATCCCCTTCTTATCCGTATAGTCCCATGCAAATTCCTTTTTGTATTTATGTAATAGCTGTAACAACAATTGCTTTTTCTCAGCAGTCAAGTTGGGATTAATGTTCAGAAACTTTCCTATTTCTATTTGAATTGGATTGTTGTCAATATTCAGAGTGGTTCTCATTTTCTCAAAATCTATACCTTCTACCTCCTCTTACTCCTTTGAATTTTCAATGGAAGTGACCGAAAACGAGTTACTAATAAAACCATTAATGATATCATCTTTTATCTCATCCTTGTAATATTGGGCTTTCTGCAGAGTGAGGAGCGATAGGAAAAGATATGAATCAGGCTCAAATTCATCCGACCAGGGGTTATACAAATCCATATTTGGTTTTGGGGTGTGGAGATTAAGATTCATTGTAGCCTAGTCATATCAGATCACCATAGATCCAGATGTGCATCCTATAAATGCATCTGAAGTGGCCATCCAAGGTCTCCCTAGGAGCAAACGATGTGCCCCGAGGTTGGATTTGGTCTGTAAGATAACAAAGTCAGTCGGATACCTATAGGAATCTATTGCGATTACTATGTCTTATAGCACCCCCTTGGGTTTAACACATGATATGTTTGATAATTTAATTATAGTAGGAGTATGTCTAAGCCCATGTAGCCCAGGGGTGGTAAAGAGGTCCTTTGTCATCACATTATGATAGCCCCAAGATCAATCAATGTGTTAGTTATGGGTTGTTCATTAATGTAGATAGTATCCATAGGGTTTTTTGGATCATTGTACTTGGTTAGAAGAGGCTGAGCAAACATTAATTCGGAAAATTTCCCCACAACATGTATAGTAGAAGGGTCCTTAGGCTTCCTTCCAGGCTTCTTAATGCACAAATATCATATTGTTTTAGCATAGATAGGTACTTCTTTAAGAGCTTGCAGTAGAGGAATTCGTACGTGAAAATTTTGCAACTCCATAAGGAAATCAGATTCGGATTGTGAGGCCATTCCAGGCTCATTTAATCTCTAATGATACAGAGGATTTTGAGTTATAACAGTCGATTCAACTGCTACAGGTGTATCATCCTTACTTAAGTTGGGTGTTACAGGAGTAATGAATCTTCTCGAATTGGTTGTTACAAACATAACAATTTTCTCTGTATCGATTGTTACAGGTGTAACAATTGCCTCAAGATCTACTGTACCTCCTCTGGAAGTTTCACATTCCTCCTTGGTAATGATAGGGGAGTGATTTGATTTAGTTACCTTGCTTGACCTAAATTTAATTTCCTTAAGTCCCAAGAGGGTAATAAGGTAAGTCTAGAAGGTAGTCGGAGCCTCTATGCCCTCGGTTGCTTTATTGTTCAAGTTTGAGTTAGGTTACATAGGTAGTTGGGGTCCCATAGATGATGTAGGAGTAGTGTTTGGAAAGGAGGAAATTGTAGCTACTACTGCATTGGTAATCTAGGTGGAGTTGTATTATGGGCATTCCCCCTCCAGTTATGATTCCAAGGGTATGGTTGAGATGCAGGATATTTGATAGAGGGATGAGGGGACCACTGGTTCTAGGGTGAAGGAAACTTTGCTAGAGAAGGAGAAAAATATTTACATGGATAATGTTGAGTATTATATGCATTGTTCCATGAATTCAAAGAATAAAAATCTTGGGACATACTTGGAGGTCGTGGCTGCCATGGTCTCCTAGGTGTGATAAAATAAAAGGACTGCAATTCTTCAATTGATTCTCGAAGTACTATTTTTAGTCTAGGAAGCTCTGGACATTGACCTGTCGAATGTTCCAGCTCACAAATATTGCACAAGTCGATGTTGTTCATTTCACACTCCCTTAGGGGATGTTTCTTCCAGCAATTCGGGTAGAACACAACTACAGGTGTGTTAGCTTCTTCTTGTGTTTTCTTGATTTGTGCTATCTTTATCTGGGCAGATAGAGTATTGGGGATGTCGATATTGAAAATTTTGAATAAATTCCCGATCTCTCCTCTAGTTACTCCTCCACCTGCAGATTTTTGTTTTTTTGGCAGAGGCATCTCAAATTTTACTTCTTCTGTTAGACGATCCTTTAGAGCATCTTAGTCAGAGCTTTACAATTTTAGCCAATGGTTCCTCAGATATGTCCTCTTTTCCTAGTAGATTCAAGGTATCAAGGCAATCATCCCTCATTCCTCTTATAAATATGGTCTTCGAGATCTCATGATCTAAATCACTGTGTTTAGACCTCTGCAAATTATCGTGCAATTGCTCTACATAGTCCTCCAGGCTCTCATCCTCCTTATGTGTCATTCTGAATACTTCCTCTCTTAAGTCCCTATTTCTGTAATATTCTTGGTACTTTGATAAGAATGTCTCCTTCATATCGCTCCATGTTCGAATAAAAGAAGAGCCTAACCCCATGAACCATCTCAAGGCAACTCCTTTTAAAGTAGAAAGAAATAATTTTAGTTTATGAGCATCTTAGACATAGTCATAACTCCTGCGTAAGACATAAAATTCAAATAAGTTGTCTGGATCTTCCACAGTCATCCCTTGAAAGTATGTTAAGGAGGATAAAGGAATATTTTTCATGGGAGCCTCGTCTCTGATATCCCAAATTGGGAACTCAAAGGTGGTGACAATAGCATATTTTTTAGCGTTATTGTCATTGTTGTCCCCCATTGGTAACCCTTCTAATCCTTGTTGTAACAGGCGTTCTTCAAATTGTTCTTGCGATTGTCTTGTAGGTAGGTGCTCTCCTGAATCTAGATATTGATAAACCAATAGGTGATTTCTTGTCTCAAGGTTTTGATGTCCCCCTTCAGTTTCCCCTTGTCCCTCGGTCCTAAAGTTCTAGCTACTAGATTCCAACTGTTGTTCCTAAATGGTATGCCCCTGAGATAGAGGAATCAGAGGTTGTTGTTGTTGATATGGGAGTAACAGCTTTTTGTGGCCCTATTTTATTTTTGTCCCTTTGAGAACTTGATTTTTCTTTTTCTTCCTTGGAGATAAGTTCCTGGATAAAGTTTTTCCTTCCCAAAACTACACTCTTCCTTTCCCTTTTACGACCTATTTTTCCTGTGACTAATTAGAGTGGGAGGTAATTTTGGTATTTCTATAATATCTACAGTTGCACACATGGACCCTATGTGTATTGATTCACACCCTAAGTGTCTTAGTCTTCGATAGTGGTGAACCTGCCCAAGTATGTTAGAGCAATGCATAGGTTCTTACCTCTTGTCTTACTACCCAACAACTGAAGAGCTAAAGACACAATAAAAAAAACAACAAAATTCCACACCCTAAGTGCCCTAGTGATCACAACAGTGAGCCCACCCAAATATGTTAAAACGATGTGCAAGCTTTTACCTCTCGTCTTACCACCCAATGATTATGGACTAGGAACACTCTATCATCAAAAAAACAACTTGGCTGATTGTATCTTCAACTTCCATTCCCAGTAACGATGCCAAAATGTAGTGTTGTTTTAATCAATCCTAATTGACCAAGATTGCAACCATCAATTGTCAACCCAGGGTAGCTCTTGCTGTTTTAGTGGAGTTCGCACTGTCTGTGTCGATACAATGAAAAATATAAAGAGACAGTAAAAAACGTCATTGAATCAATTGTATAAATTAAATCATTCATGCAGAAATTAAAACACTCCACAGAAATGAAATCACACTTCACAATATTGAGAGCAACAACGCGCCACACAATAAACTAATGACTACACTAGTTGGTCACTACCATTCTATTTAATCAAACTAATGTAATAACATAATATAATCTGGAACTGAAGCAGATGTACTTTATAAGTTATACAACAACAACATAAAACCATACATAAATCAAATAAACAATAATATACAACTACTTCTACCGCTGTAGTCCCTGCTAAAGAGGAGGGCCCTTCCTCCCTAGCAGGGGCGCAGGAATAAACACAAGTTTAGTTAAAGAATTAGATGAGTAACAATAATAGCATCCCTATAGTGCCTTCAATATTAAAAATAATTAAAATTTATAATATCAGAGTAACAATGCTTCCTCTATGACGTGCTTGTATATGAGAAATCAAGTTTCTTTTATAATTATTACATACCCAAAATCAGGAATAGATCAGTGATGAGAATCTCACGATTCTCATGCTGATCATAAAAATAGAAGTAGTTATAACCTTTTTCTAAATACAAATGCTTCTCAGATACATTGGTTAATATCACAACCATTTGGATCTATTACTTCTAAATAAACAATTCATAACTCTCGACAGTTGTTGTGTGGAATAATACCCATGACTTTTCAAGCTGCGGTGCAACAACGTCCCACAGTCAAATGACCGTTCGGGATGTAACAACAATCACTGAGTAACAACATCCTTGGTGTAAAAATGGTCATCATTAGAAAAATTTGGTGTAACAACAACACTTGTAACAACATAAAGTGTGTAACAACAATCACTAACAACATACAGGGTGTAACAACAATCTACTCTACCCTGCTCTAAAACCGATCAGCACAGCCTGTTCAGTCCATAAGCTCATCCTTGCAAGAACACTGGAAAAATAGAAGACGATCCAAAACAATTCTCCAATGCTTACCCCAGTTATCCAAAAAAAAGGAATATTGTATCATAATATTCAGCAAAACATGGGAAAATAACATGATTGCAAAATAGGTTGTATAAATGAGAAAAAGGTGATTAACATGTGAAGTTTCATTGGCCTAGAGGGAAAAGGAATCAAAATTAGGCAAATAAAGTGTAGGAAAAAGGTATAAAAACCACACTCAACAGT
Source organism: Pinus taeda (assembly GCA_000404065.3). Classification (NCBI taxonomy): domain Eukaryota; kingdom Viridiplantae; phylum Streptophyta; class Pinopsida; order Pinales; family Pinaceae; genus Pinus; species Pinus taeda. The sequence continues at coordinate 346,986 of APFE031361829.1, read as the reverse complement.
TTAACCATACCAAGGCCTTAGTAAAATCGTTGAAAAGATGTCATACATACTATAGATCTTTATAAATTAGCTTGTTGCAGTATTTGCAATGAAGGTCCTACTCAAGAGAAAAACATCATGACAAGATGACAAGATAATAACCATACTGATTACTGAAGCTTTATAACTTATCTCATGGTGGTATTTACATCCATATACATATACATATGCAAATATCGAAACATAAGCAAAACATATGCCAAGCATAAACCAACATCAAACAAAAACAGCTTTGCCTCAAGGGACAAACAATGAAGGATATAGGGTTCACATCTAATCCGCCATCTCCCATGTAGATTCTTCAAGCCCAAAGTGCTTCCACTGCACTTTAACTTGTTCTATGGATCTGTTCTTGATCACGATATGCTTCCGCTAGAATATGCACTAAGGCTCCAACTGAAACTCTCCTTCTTGCTCCACCTGCAATACAGACCAATCAATAACATCGTCAACATGTTTTATGCACTTCTTAAGTAATGAAATATGGAAAAGATAATGAAATTTCATTGTTGGAGGTAGTGCAAGTTGATATGCCACTGGTCCAATCCTCCCAAAGATCTCAAAAAGCCTACAATACTGTGGTGCCAACTTGGCACATGAACCAATCCTCAAAGAGATTTTCTTGGGCTTGATGCGCAAATAGACATGCTCCCCAACTTGAAACTATTTGAACACCCCATGTTGATTTGCATAACTCTTCTGTCTATCATGTGCTACCTTTAGATTCTTCTTTATAACTTGCATTTCCTCCTCCATGTCCGTTAACATGTCCGGTCCAATAAGTACCCTATTCACTAGATCACTCTAGTTGATCGAAATGTTATAACTCCGTCAATACAACGCCTTGAAAGGACTCATCCTGAAGGACTACTAATAACCATTTTTGTATGTTAACTCAACCAAAGGAAGCTACTCCTCCCATTTCTTCTTTTGGTGGATCACGTACATCCTTAACATATCTTCCAAGATCCTATTGACCCTCTCTATCTGACCATCTTTATGTGGATGATAAGTTGTATTGAAGGCCAATTCTGTACCCAAGATTTCAAATAACTCCTTCCAAAACTTGGAAGTGAACTTTGCATCCCTATCCGATACATTCTTCTTTGGAACACCATGCAGTCTCACTATCTCTCTGATAAACAATTGTGCGACCTGATTGGTTGAATATGTTGTCTTCACTAGAGTGAAGTGAGCTACCTTGCTCAACATGTCAACCATGGCTATAATAGAGCCATGTTGTCTCACTCTCCTCGGAAGGCCTGTGATGAAATCCATGGAAATTGTTGGGCCTCTAAAATGTCTTCAAATTGACATCCAATTTCACCTTTATCGCCACCATTTCACTCACATGTCACATCTCCATAACCATATAACCTTTCATTAGCCACCATTTTCATAAATATATGGGTCAGGATCCTTACTTACCAAAGTTATTTATTTTATGTGTTTAAAGTGAATTTATGATTAAAAACTAGGAAATTAACATGGTTTCATGTATTTATATAGGTGGCTTGAGTTTTAATGACATGTGTAGATTGTTTGGAAGCTTCCAAGCCACCCTTATGTGGCCTCCAATGCTCAAATTCGAATTCTCTTCAAAGGATATTTGGATAAAAGGTCAAAGAAGGATATGTGTCCTATTTGGATTGTAACTCTATGAGGTGTCTCATCATTTTTGATTTGGATTAGAACTCGATGAGACACCTAGGGGATATGTGTCTCATTATGAGCTATTTGATTGTAATTATATGAGATTTTAGTGGATCCTCATTAAATAGGTAGCTTCTTATGTTTTTGTATAGATAGGAGAGCCTTTTCCTTAGAAGGCATGTGTAAAGTTGGAGAAATTATCATGCTTTTAATAGATAATTTGGAGCTCATACTTGGAGATTTGAAGATTTAGTTTTGCTTGCATATGGAGATTCTTCACTTGCCATCCTCATACACCATTGGAATGGCCATATAATAATTGTGAGATTTAATTGCTTTTATAGATTAAATTTCATTTGCTTTCTTAGTATTAGTTTTAGAATGACCGTGTAATCTTTTTTTCTCCTAAAAACATATCAATAGGGAAGATTTATGTATTTTCTAATTGGATTAAGTTTGAGGCAAGGGTTCATAGTTATTTATTTTCCTTTCATGTTCTGTTATTTACTTTCTTAGATTGAACCATCAATTCATTGTATAATTGAATAAAGGGTCAGGCCAAGAAGGTGACTTCAAATTGGGTGATTGAATGTTCAACCTATGCAATTATTGAGCTTTACTTTTTCATGCTTTTACATTTGCTTTTAAGATCCTCATTTAATTGCATTAACTGATATTCCTAAAAATCATTTTAAGAAATTGATTTAATCATATTTCAAGATTGAATGGTTGAATATTTGCTACATGCATTCACTGAGTTATTTTCTGCACACTTTTCTTGCTTTTCTAAGACATTAGAAGTTAAAGTATAAATAGTTGCTTGCACATCATCTCAAGAAGATAACACTTCATAATTGAATGCTGGAGTAACTAAGCATACGTTAGTTGTTTTTGATTTCATAGGTTAGTTGAATTTCATTTTCATTATTTGATTTCATAGATTAGATGAATTGGTTTTCATTATTTTGTAGTTAGATTGATCTAAACTGAAAGACAATTTCTAGCACATACAGTGCACGCATGCTTCACAAGTTTACGAAACCGCTGGGTTGATAAATCAAATGATAGGCAATCACTTTGCCCCAACATTTTGGCGCCATTGTCATGGAAGTGTGCATAGAAACTAGCTTTCAGTCTAGAGTTCTTTTTTACTCCTTTTTTTCTAGATGCATGATTAAAGCATGTAGATGCATAAATCATTTAGCTGCATATCATTTTTATAAAAATATAAAAATTCAATACTAACCATTTATGGACAAAGGATCTAGAATGTAGCCCAAAGACTACATTGAGGAATGGTATCAAGAAGCGGTTATGCCACAATATTTATCAATTATTCAAGAGATCCTTGCGGCAAATCGAAAGGTCAAGTCAATTTTGCATATCCTTATAAACAATCAGGTACATTTTTCAAGTTGGGATATGAACATTTCAAAAATTCTAATCCGTAAATGGCTTCATTGGAAGCATGAATATACTTAAAAAATAAAATAAAAAATACTTTTTAGATAGGTAGGAAAAATAAAAATAAATTTTTATAGTTTTTAGAATAAATTTGATGTTTTGTGGTGTAGTAAGAACCACCCATTTACTAACCCTTTGTAGGAAAAATTTGCAATAAAGCAAATGGTTGAGAACAAGGAGCGCAAGTGAAGATCACAAACGATAATTTAAGGTATGAGATTAAGCCTTTTCATTTTATTTTTGCAAACTTTACAGAGGAATCAATTAATAAAATCTTGACTATGCTAACAAAATAAATCTCAATAGTATGCTTTCCTTCTGCACTTCGTGTGACCTGGAAGATCAGAAAAAAATTGTTTTGTTAGTATATCATAAAAATTATTTAGCTACAAGAATGCAAATTCTACAACTAATTTTTGTTTTCATGATTTGATTTAATTCAATCTAATTAAAAAAAAATAAAAAAAAAAAAAAAAAAAAACAAAACAAAACTATATATAAAATAAAATTAAAAAGATGGCATTTTCTTTATTTTGTTTGTTTAATGAAAATATTATATGTAATTTTTAATTTTTTGGGAAATATAACAGTATAACTTCTTAAAAAAAAAAAACAAAAACATAGACAAAGAAATATAAAAACACAAATAAAAACAAAACAAACAAAATTAATAAAGCACATATGATAAAACCAACTGTCAAGACAACGAATTGATGCAAACATTATGTGTGGCTTTGAAAAAATGGAAGTTGAGAAACAAAACCGAAGCATTTGGTCGAAGCTTTCACGGTTGGGCTTCGACATTTAACCTACGAATAAAACATATATTGTCGAGATCTCAGGCTTGACAGACTGATATACTATACATGTCAATGTAATCATCTGGATTTATGTAGTTCAACTTCTACTTTCAATTTAATATTTATTTGCACCAAATATTTGTTTTCAAATCCGATCCTGATCTTTTCATAAAACAATAACGATGGTCTTGTTATAATTTTCTGGATTATGGTTCAATTAATGGATTGTGTGAGGCGAATTCAATGAACCATTGTTGTTTCTTGAAAGGAGTCAAATCGTTGAAAATATAGCAATTATGATATGGATCTATGACTCTCATTTACTGAAGCTGGCAATCAACTGAGGATCTAAAAGATCTTCACCTCCCAACATCGAATGCTACTGCTACAACCAAGGAGAAGATGAGCAACATGGAAGCATGTACCAAGGAGAAAGTGGACAAAGCCAAGGCATCTATCGAGGAGAAGGTCCATAAAAACACTACCCAAACGAAGGGAGAAAAAGAAATTGTAGACCAGGGAGGTGAGGATAAGTCTTGGACAGACTATTCTTGATGGAAACCAACAATAAACCTGCAAAAAAAAAATAAAAAATCAACCACAACAGTTATCTGAGCATTTGCGAGAAACGCGTAACAAATGAAAAACATCGATTTTAATTGCATTTTCCGGCCGAATGGAAATGAATTTTGGAAAACTGAGACATGGGTTTTTTTAGGAACAAGGTAAGATAGATAATCTAGAAATAGTTTCCTCAATTTCACAATAGTTTGAGAGAAATAAGATATTATTCAGGACCCTGTTTCATTCACTGCGTGAGGAAAAACGGTTTCTAATTAATACACAGTGAATTGTTTGAACACGGCACGAGTGTTTAAAACATGCACACATTTCCTCTCTTTTGAGCCTTAGAAAATCCTTTTCACTGGCTTTACATTCACTCTTGCTTGCTTGTCCCACTCCACCGGTTATTTCTCAGTACTATTGCACTATATATATATATATATATATATATATATATTATATATATATATATATAATATATATAATATATATATATATATATAAATATATTATATATATATATATATATATATATATATATATATATTTACTGAAGTTATGCCTTCCAAAGACGCACTGCTTGGAATCTTGAACAAGTAAAGAATTTATCTAGTTGGCTGAAAGAGGACTGAGCTGGAATACAAAATCTGGGTTTGAAGTTACATGAAAGTGTTAACAAAGATGAATGCTTAAATTGAGTGATTTGTAGTCAGTTTTAATGATCAAAACTTCCTCAAACTGAAACTCTGTTTCATACTTCTTTTTCTCTTTGAAAAAAAAATTGCTAATTTTTCTGACAAGAGGCATTGCAACTATCATTGGATTTTAGCTCCAGTAAACCACAACATTGTTTCTTGCTCTTTAAATTCATTTTTGGTTATTTACTGACTTGGGTAGTTTGTTCAGGATTTTAGCTATAGAAACTATGCACATTCTGTAGCTGAACAACGATTCTACAGCTAATCGACAATACTGCAGCTGAACAGTGATTCTGCAGCTAATCGACAATTCTGTAGCTGGAAAGCAATTATGCAACTATGCATTTAACTCAATGATTTATTTGCCAAACAATGCATTCTAACCATTTCATCTGCTTACATCATCTTTCACTGTAGCATCATGTTCCCATGCCACATTTCCATGACAATTTTCACTATTTTATAAAAATTTCAAAACAGTCTAACTTTACAACATCGAAATTTGATGATTCAAGCATCGTTGGAAATATCTTGATGAGATCTAAAAAATGAGGAAGCTATTATCAGATTTTGAAACAGTAAAGAATGAATAAATTGCTGAAAAGAAACAACAGGTAACTTGAGGCACTACTTTCAACACATGTATAAACTCTTTTGGTTTTCTTTCATGAACTTGTTTAATAGTACCAATTTTTATTTTTACTATTTTTTTTTTTTTTTTTTGTAAATGTCATTAACGAAGAGATTGATCACCTCTCTATTTTGATGACCTTATAATCCTTTAGAGAAGAAGTACTAGTTTTTTGCAGGTTCCAGGAGGAAGAACAAATGAACATAAGCAAATAGTGTCTCTCAATGACCACATTTATTTCACAAGAAAATGATCAGATAAGCAATAGAGATTTAACATCATTGCATGAGCACATGCTAATGCATATCAAATCTAGCAGTTGCAAGCCTTTCAGATGCCATTTTTTCCATTACATCCATACTCCTTCAGTCAATAAAACCTTCATCTCATTTCTTTTGCAGTCGCATTGCATTTCACTTAGTCAATAAAATTCTCATCACATTTTCCTTCACTGCTCATTTTTTTTCCTTCCTTGCTTTCACTAACTCATAACCCATTTTCATAAAGACATTCAGCTCACTTACGTGCTGATTTGTCCTTTTACTTTCCATTCACTTGTCATTTTCCTTTCCGTTAAATAAACCTTGATCCACTGCAAAATTTTCCATTCATAGTCCTTCAAAATCATTGTTTCATGCTCACATTAGATGATGGAGGATTCCTTAAGGCCTTCCTTCTAACAAGCCTTGGCCTATTGACATCGACAAATTATCTAGGTCCAAGGCTAGAGTCCTCATTAGTACCTTGAGGCTTGTATGCCTTAATGAAAAGCTCTCTCACCAACAATCATGGGAATACATCAATGTTCCTTGATCATTGGATCTTGCAAGTGGCTCGACATCGTCTCATTTATTCACCCTTCGCAAGATGTACTTAGGTACCTTGGCACTTGTTGACATTAATGGCGAGTTTGCTCACATTGGTTAACGACATTCATCAATGGTCAGTAATCCAACAACCTCTCTTCATGCTCAGCACCAACACATTTATTGGCATGACTAGAGTTGTACCATCAATTTTATAGCGATTGAAGACTATATCATTTCAACATTTTGCAACAGATACAACAGATTTAGCGACATAAATAAAGGATCCACTTCACAACCTCATCCACCATTTATGCAACCAAGAAGCAGAAGAATTCTACATTTCATTCCATGATCCAGAAGCAGCCACACTCTTCAATTTCCATAACTCATGCACATTGAAGGTAAGTGAAGGTATGTGGTTTTCTAATTTTTAGTCATGCAATTCCTTAAAATACTAAAATTGTAAATTTGGGAAATTCATCACTTCCTCTTTCACATTGTCATATCTGTAGTTGGGGGGAAGGGACATCATTTCATATTCATATATCATACACCATCACCCATTTTCATTTCATCCTAACATACTTGTCCTAATCAATTATGATTGCATTATAGTTCAAAAAGTTATATGGTTTGCAAATAATGTCTAAATTAATAGCACACTATATGGCTGATTTTAAAGATGCATTCTTAAATATTTTCAATGAATCTTGTTACAAAAAAAGAAACAACGTATTGAAACACAAGAACCAATACCAATTAGAATTTGGTTGAAACACAAAAACCAACCAAACATGTTGCAATTCAATGTATGACAAGGAATACTTTGCAAAAATAAATAAATTTGTCAAATGCAAAGTTTAAGGACATATGATATAAGCCAAGTTCATTCAAAAGCAAACACGTTGCAAGCAAATCAAAGGAATTAATGCAATATTTGCACGAGGACATGCAATTGCTCTAGTTGGGGGGTATGTTGGGCCTCCAAAATGTCTTCAAAATGACATCCACTTTCACCTTTATCGCCACCATTTCACTCACATGTCACATCTCCATAATCATATAACCTTTCATTAGCCACCATTTTCATAAATATATGGGTTAGGACCCTTATTTACCAAATTTATTTATTTTATGTGTTTAAAGTGAATTTATGATTAAAAACTAGGAAATTACATGGTTTCATGTATCTATATATGTGGCCTGAGTTTGATGACATGTGTAGGTTATTTGGAAGCTTCCAAGGCACCCTTATGTGGCCTCCAATGCTCAAATTCGAATTCCCTTCAAAGGAGATTTGGATAAAAGGTCAAAGAAGGATATGTGTCCTATTTGGATTGTAACTCTATGAGGTGTCTCATCATTTCTTATTTGGATTAGAACTCTATGAGACACCTAGGGGATATGTGTCTCATTATCAGCTATTTGGTTGTAACTATATGATATTTTAGTTGATCCTCATTAAATAGGGTAGCTTCTTATGTTTTTGTATAAATAAGAGAGCCTTCTCCTTTGAAGGCATGTATAAAGTTGGAGAAATTCTCATGTTTTTAATAGAGAATTTGGAGCTCATACTTGGAGATTTAAAGATTTAGTTTTGCTTGCATATGGAGCTTTTTCACTTGTCATCCTCATACACCATTGGAATGGCCATCTAATGATTGTGAGATTTAATTTCTTTTATAGATTAAGTTCATTCGCTTTCTTAGTATTAGTTTTAGAATGACTGTGTAATCTTTGCTTTTCTAAAAACATCTCAATATGGAATATTTATGTATTTTCTAATTGGATTAAGTTTGAGACAAGGGTTCATAGTTATTTAGTTTCCTTTCATCTTCTGTTATTTACTTTGTTAGATTAAACCATCAATTCATTGTATAATTGAATAAAGGATCAGGCCAAGAAGGTGACTTCAAATTGGGTGATTGAATGTTCAACCTATGCAATCATTGAGCTTTAGTTTTTCATGCTTTTACATTTGCTTTTAAAATCTTCATTTAATTGCATTAATTGATAATCCTAAAGATCATTTTAAGAAATTGATTTAATCATATTTCAAGATTGAATGGTTGAATATTTGATACATGCAATTACTAAGTTATTTTCTGCACACTTTACTTGCTTTTCTAAGACATTAGAAGTTAAAGTATAAATAGTTGCTTGCACATCATCTCAAGAAGGTAACACTTCATAATTGAATGCTGGAGTAACTAAGCATACATTAGTTGTTTTTTGTTTCATAGGTTAGTTTAATGTCATTTTTATTATTTGATTTCATAGATTAGATGAATTGGTTTTCATTATTTTGTAGTTAGATTGATCTAAACCAAAAGACAATTTCTAGCACATACAATGCACACATGCTTCACAAGTTTACGAAACCCCCGAGTTGACAAATTAAATGATAGGCAATCACTTTTCCCCAACATAAATGACTTCCCATTTCCATTTCAGAATAAAAATAGGCTGCTGTAGACCACCTGGATGCTTGCATTTTGCCTTTGCCTACTGAGAGTCTAAACATCTAGCCACAAACTCTGTTGCTTCCTCCTTAAGATTTGGCCAATAATAAAACTTCTTCACCGCCACCAATGTCTTTTGATATAGTGGATAACTTGAATACGGTTTAACATGAAACTCCCTAAAGATACGCTTCTTGAGCTCATTTCAATTTAACACATAGATCCTGTCTCAAAACCTCACTAATCCATCTACTGTGAGACAATAGCCTGCATCCTAATCCCCTGCACCTATACCTAAACCTATACCAATGCCTATAATCTATTGTAACCTATACATGATCTCCATTTATTTGTCATCTTGCAGTCCTACCTACAAGATCCTATCCTGTAACTTTGTCTCATAGGAGCTTATAAATGATATATTCTTTACCTGTAGCTTTAGGCTAAGAGCATATGCAACCCAGGTCTCCTTCCCTTTGATGTATCTAATCTCGAAGTCGAACTCACTAAGGGTAGCTAACCATTTTTCTTTCCTGGAATTTAGATTCGATTAGTCAAACAAATATTTCAACCCACTGCGATCACTCATCAACGTAAAACTCCTTCCTAGAAGATAATGCCTCCAGATATTCAATGCATGTATAATCATTGCTAGCTCAAGATCGTGTGTTGGGTAGTTTTACTCGTGCTCATTCAATTATCGTGACTCATAGCACACTACATGTTCTTCTTGCATGAGAACTCCACCAAGTCCCCTCTTGCAAAAAATTGTACACACTACAAGCTCCTTGTTTGGATCTGTAATCTTTAGTACTGGTGCATGTGTCAACAACATCTTAAGTTGTTCAAAACTATCTTTACATTATGTCATTCATTCAAACTTTTTACCTTTTCGCTACAAGGATGTGATAGGATATGCAGTGTGTGAAAACTTCTGGATGAACCTCAGGTATTAACGTGCCAACCCCATGAATGATCTCCCCTTATTTACATTCTTAGGAGCTGCACATTCCATGATGGCCCTTATCTTTTCTACGTCTACTGCAATGCCTTCCTTGGAGACAACATGTCTCAAGTAGTGTAACTTAGTCTGAAAGAAGTTTCACTTGATAAGATTAGCATACAATTGAAACTCTTGTAGCAATCTCAACATTGCTACTAAATGTTCGAAATGTTCTTCCTCATATACGGGTATGTCATCAATGAATACAATAACAAACTTGTCCAAATAATGATGCAACACACTATTCATCAAACAGATTAATGTAGCTGGAGAATTAGTCAAATTGAATGGAACAACAACAAAATCATAATGCCCATACCTAATCCTCAACATAGTCTTCAAGATATCCTCTTCCTTGATGCATACTAGATGGTATCCCGATCTCAAGCCGATCTTAGAGAACATTGCTTCTCCCTTTAGCTGATAAAAAAAATCATCAATCCTCAGCAAAAGTTACCTATTCTTGATCATTAGTAGCCTATAATTAATGCATAACCTGAGAGTATCTGCTTAAAACCTTTGCATCGTCAACCTCCTTACCCTTGCCACTGGAAATGTGTACTGCAAACATCACACAACCCTTTCTACAACTATGCTTAGCATGCATAACGTTAACAATATTCACTTTTATTAGATTCTTCTTTCCCTGCAAGGTCCTCTTTTACCCACTATCCTCCACACACTCAATGGCCTTGTCGTAGCTATGAACTTTGGTTATCTTAAAGTATAACCAATCCATACCCAAAAGCATACTATACAGTTCCAATGGAAATACATTGAAATGTGTTGTTGTAGGCATACCATTTAACTCAAATGCACAAGCTCTTACCCAATGGTGAACTCGCTTCTTTATACCTGTAGCCAACTATACCAACCAAGATTCTAGATGCACTTCTCTTCTCAAACCACACTTATCCACCAGGACATTAATAATATAACTATAGTTAGACCTAGGATCAATCAAAATAGAAACAAATTGATCACAAATCTTACCATCCATCTCAATGATTGATGCCTGATGGTCCGCCTGTCTGTTGTCCACAGCTGGATAAATCTAAGGAATGATATGACCAACATCACCAATTATATCCGCCTCCTGATCACTGTAGATCTGGGGTCTCCTACCACTAGGATACTGTGGACAATCCCTCTTATGATGATCCTTACCACATACCCAACACTGCAATGGTTCTGTACGACCTCCTCTAGACTGCTGCTCTCCATGTCCATTCTCAGCTATATTGAATCTCTTGTAAGGAACTGCATTATCTTTCTCACTTTCATCTTGAGGTATTCCTCACTTTCATGGCCATTTTACTTTAGCTTTGTCATTTCTTTTCATATCATGTTTTGGCTCAACTTTGCGTTTCAACTGCTCATTCAATGATTCAACTTTCAGACGGCCTCCTCCAATGATCTAGGCTCATCAAACTTAAGCCAGTCTCTATATGCAACTAGTAATCCACTGATTAATCTCTGAATCTTGGACTTCTCCTCTTTGAGGTAAGGCACATATCTCAACAACTCCAAAAATATGCTATTATACTCCTCATTTGTCATAGAACCCATCTGCAACTCATAAAACTCCTTACTTATGTCATCATAATACCTCTCAGACAAGTACTTCTTCTTGAAGAACCTTTAAAACACATGCCAATTCAATTCATCCTCATGTATGTCCTTGACATTCTTCATGTCTTCCCACCAAATATTCGTTTTACCTTTGAGACTAAAAAGGGTTATCCTTGCTTTCATGTTTTTTGGGAAATCATGCAATCTAAAGAATTTCCTCATTCCAAGCAACCAAGCATCCACATCTTGTGATTTCTTCATCTTTCCATCAAATGTAGTGGTATTTTCATTCTTGAACTCATCCAATAAGTATCCCCTATCATTCCTCCTATCACGACGAGAATGATGAAGATAATGATGTCTATTAGAACCAGAACTAGTGTAATACCGATGTCTATCACCCCCCAATCCAGAGTGTCCAACATCATACCATCTCTGATAGCGTTAGATCTATCTGACCTATGTCTACTATGAGACCTACTACCATTTGCCCCATTAGTTATGTCCTCATGTCTTGGCTGATCCGAAGGGGTTCCTGTCACTTAAAATCTGAAAAACTCTGAAGTAATATCACATTCACCTCTGTGTCTTTCTCTTGTGTCTACATGATTTTGTCATTGTCTTCTTTGCAACTCCTTATTTCTTCCTTCAGGCTTCTCAATGTGTCTGTGGGTTCAGAAGAGTGCCAGACACCATGCTGCGCATTTGACTCATAGAGAGACTCTATGTAGTCTACAATATTGTTAGCTATCTATCTCTTTTGTGTAAGGCATACTATGTCAGCGAAATCAGATCACCATAAATCAATATACCTTAGCATAACTCGAGGAGGATGCCTTATCTACAATATCATCAAATCAACATGATTCATGTACAACATAAGCGCATCAACGCATAACCATCATACTAACTAGGGTCCAGTCATCAATACAAGGCCATATCAACAATGCATGCTATGACCTCATGCATGAAAACAACCATTACTCCAGTACACACATTTCCTCATGCAACTATCCACCTGCATAACCAATGCCTAATCTACTACAAATATGCATAAGCACATGTAGTCGAGCATAAGAAATCAATTCTTGTAATCAACCTACAAGACTTATGCATGTAATCAAATAACGAAGAATTCAACCCAACATACAAGGATGTAATCAAGCTACATATAATTGTATAACCAGTCATATACTCATGATGATACATTCCATAAAACCGACATCAAGTTCCTCATGATAACCTTACTACTATCATGATCAAATTGATGCAGTGAAACAAGCCCATGGAACGCAAGTGTAGGAGACACACACACAACTGACATGCATGCATGACCAACACATTCACCCATATTTATAGCACCATATATGACCCAAAGAAAATGCAACCATGCTCTGATACCAATCTGTAACACCCCCTCCCAGGTCTACCAAAAGTAATCATGCCAACTGGGTAAACATGAGGAGAGATGCTACTATGATTAGATTCGACCTCTTATGTCACCTTGAGGAAGTGGAATCGATGGAAGATCACATACAGTCATCCAACATCATCAACAAAACCCTAAGGAGACAAGTCAACTAGTCATACAACTTGTCACTGGGTCCCACTACTATCTTGTAGTTCTTAGGCCATAGTCACTCTCATGTTATGGAGAAGGGAGTGACTAGAAACCTAAATTGGCTCTCACAGGCCCATCAGCCACTGACTATGCACCAAAATTGTTAGTTTTGTGCCAACGAACCCATGATTTAAGCGACTTTTCTAGCCCAGAATCCTAGCCTCTGCCCATAACTTCTTGTAACTTACATAATTTATTAAAGACATGATAACAATGTTGATCAATCCAAAATCACCATGAGGACTAGGCATGAGCATCCCCTACCAGGACTGAAATTATGTCAAACACTTGACACCAATGCAACCTATAGGTCTTGGATATAAGATAGAGCATAAACGACTGAAAAAACTTATGAAACAGAACCATAAGGATCACCTACTTCTCCATTGAACTACTACATCATCAATTAGGTCTCACTTCCATCCATTTAACAATTACAAGTAAATATATGAAATAAACATTACATAAATTATCCATTCAACCATGCTTATAACCATCACAAAACCACATAAATATCATAGATATGACAGTTATTAAATCCACATATAAATTAGTGCAAAAATAAGAGAACTTAGCTTTTATTAATCATAGGCAATTTGACCATGTTCGGGACTTCCATGTACCACCCGACCATAGACATGGCTATACCAAGTCTATCTTTCATCCATTCATCCCCGTTCTATATTCCAAGTATGATTGTGGGATTTCATAGAACAACCAATCCAAGAAAAAACAAGGGAATCTAGAGGTTAAACCACCTCCACCCTCATCAAACCATGATCACACCAAAACTGGTGCTCTAATCACAAACGAACAAAACTTGGAATTCCGTTTGGAATCCATCACTATCCTTGAGGAATTTTCTGTCTTCTTGTCTCTTAGGCTTTACCACAATCCAATCCAGGATCACTAGGCTGTAAACCAAGACCAATCTCTTAGGATTTACCGCAATCAAAATCCGGATCACTAGGCCCTAAATTGAGACTTCTCCCTTAGAATTTACCATGTATCCCACCAAAACTGGTCAAGAGATTCCTAGCTTTTTTGAATGAACCTTGAGACCACCTCTGTCTGGATTCCAAATCCATTCGGCAAGACAAAGCTCAAAAACCAAAATAAACATCCCAACATGCTATGGCACCGAGAAAAAGGTTAGGCTATGCTGAAATCCACTGCCATAATCGGAAAAATCATGCAACCAACAATAAGAGATCCATACACCAACATGTAAATCCATGCATGTCCAAACCAGCTAGGAAATCACACATGCAAAAGGTTACGTGCAAGTATTCTTACTGAAGGTGCTTGATCCTGCTTTCCTTTCCTTCATCCTTGCTTTCTTTTCATTTTCTTTGCTTTCTTTTCCGTTCCTTGCTCCAAACTAGACTGCTCCAGGAAAAATCTAAGTGACCAAGAGAGAGAGAGAGAGAGAGAGTAATGAGAGAGCTCCAAGCTTGAACTGACAAAATAAATGAAATCATCCTTAGAAGCCTTTTTATGAATAATGCCTCTAATTTCTTCAGTTTCCATTATTTTCCTTTAATTTCCTCCTCACATGAAACCTATGACCTTTCACGTTACTTTATAATTTCCTTTCTTTTCATAAATAAATGTGCAACAAATGTCTTTTTCCTTTTAATGCCTTTGCCTTAGTCTTCAACAATTTTCCTTAGCCAAAACACACATCCAGTGGTGCCCACTATGATATATTTTCCTATCATTCAACTTGGAATATGTGTCCCTTACCCTTGGTCTTATTTTTCCTTTGTTAACTTTTATTACATGAACTTTTCATGAGGGCTATTACAAAGTTACAGGAAAAGAAATCATGATGAAACACAAATGATAGAGCACTACATAGTAAGTGAATATTGTGAATAGAAACTTACAGGTTTTGGTGCCCATTTCTTTCTGAAGCTTTCTTCCAAAAGAGCACATTTCTCCTTAGACAGTCTAAGCTTATTCTTGGAACAAACCTCTTCTTCTACATCATTAAGAACCATCGAGAAAACTCAATCATTCTCCAACTCCTCACCATCACCCTATCTTAGCCTTATCCCAACATAGTCGTTCATGAGGTTATTCACATTGGAATCAACAATGTTATTGGACGACGACACATTAATGTCACCTACATCTTCATTGGAGAAATAGGATGTTGGGAATTTTTTGAGATCAGATTACCATGAAACAACTACCTGATGGATGAAAGACTTCGCTTCTGCATTGATTTCTCACTAACAACACCATCGGTTCCTCCACATGATGCTTATCGTTACTATGATCCATAAAACCATTAAAAGAAGACACATATTAGTCAAAGCACAATTAAAATAAAATTCAATCCATTCGTAATGAATAGTTTTAGCAAGTGTTAAATAGTGTAGGAATATACCAATCAATTGTGAGGTCTTCTCCCATTGAAAAGTGTCATGACCCAAGTTAGGGGATAAGGGAAACATATCTAACTGCATTGGAGGCCCATTCACATTTTTTTGTGAAACATACATTGAATCATCATTTTCCCTAGTGGTCATCCCATTATGATCTGAAAATGAAGATCTTAGACTAATATTAAGGTGTTAGAGACTCATGTGCATGGATTTGCCTATATTATTTGGTGCAACGGATCGATAAGATTGCGAATAATATAGACAGTGAGAAGTTATATAAACATAATAGACAAACACACATAAACACAACAAGTTTAATATGGAGTTCACCCAAAACTCTTCGTCTACATCTCTTGGTCTAGCCTTCAGTGGTGACCTCTTTATTATGTCTTCTAGAGCAGAGTTTTAAAAAAATGAGAACAAATTGAGTCTCAACACATAGATACAAAACATCAGGAGTTTTGCTTGAATCCCTCAAGCCCTTCAGAGTACACAAACTTGTTCTCTCACTCTTTGTCTCTGCCTTTGGTTTGTCTCAGTACTACTTCCTCTCTGTCTCTGTCAGTCTGTGGCTTTAAAGCTAATCGGTGTTGTCTGTTCATTTCCCCTTCTCGAGCTCTCTGGCTCCCTGCCTTTGTCTGCTTGAATCCCCCTCTGAGCATTAGCAATCATTGTTGAATGCCTTCAGGGATGGTGGCCACCTGTTCTGTAACGGAATGGACCATCGATGCCTTTGAAATCCCAAAAATGGTTGTCATCTGTTTACACAGAGAATAAACGTAAAACCTATAAAAATCTTCCCAAACTCAATCTATTAGACTTCAAAATTCATTAATTATCCCTTATATCCTTTTATATCTGTCTTCGAGCGCCATCGCAAGTAATCATTGATCAACGACTATTATTGATTTCAGATGGCTAACACGCACGGGGATTACCTGCTCGAAAAGGATGGTTTTCTCTCTCCGGCACCTAGCCACGTGGCAGCTAGTGTATGGGATCGGGTGGAGCCTGACCAAAACTACTTACCACCTACGGCCTGCCTGAAATCACGCTCATTTCATGGTTTCCCTTTGTATTTGAAAAACACATTAAAACATTGAAAACATTGCAAAATGGCTTTATGGTGGACTTGAAATGTTACACAACTACATTTACAAACCCTTTTGGGTCTGGTTTCATCGCATTGGAGCATTCCCTTCGCATTTTGTTTGTTTAACGACAAAAATACATAGAGAAATATCGTTTTATGGAACTCAATATATATTAAATTTGGTCCATAATTCCTTCGGGTCTGGCTATCGCTAGTCAGATATACATATGGCCCCACTCCTCTATATTACTCCAATGCAATTTTGTGATGCGACTTGTCACAATCGCATATCACATAAGCCCCAGGCCATTGGTAAGCGCTCCCTTGTGGTTTGCCGACGCGATATTGCGATTCAACTTGGGCCATCGATCTTCTTGCTTGATCGACGGTCCTTGTTAACCACACTGATTACTGTCACCATATTTATGTGGTAGCCTCCGATAGCCTCCATCTGCCTTCACCGAGTGCGATATGTTGATCGGATCTGGACCGTTGATCGGCCAGATCCGATGGCTCCTGTGCATCACTATCCACGCCTTCGATAGCTCTGTTTTTGGTCATTTCTTCGTGTTTTTCACTCCTGATAGTGTTATTCGCCATTTCTAAGAGTTCTTCTTTTGCGATAGTTTTGATCTTTAGAAGACTTTGACGACTTAGAGGGTTTTCTGGATCCAATTTGAATCACGCCTTCCCACTCAAAAAGCTTTTGGACCACCAAAAGTTGGTTTTCAAGCATCGATCAAGTGAAGATACAACTTCCTCACTTGTCCAATTTCTATCCATCATGCACTGCTTGGTTTTGAACCTTTGAGTCTGATTCTGAGGTACTCAACATCCCCTTTGCATGTAGTTCTCAACTTCCTGTCTAGAACTATATCTTCCTGCAACTCACTGAGATATTCAGGCAACAGATCATCAATAGAAGGCAACTGACATTGCTCTTTGGGATCTTCAATCAATGAAGGTTCAAACAGTCTCAAGTTCTCTGCATTAACTACTGAATAGATGTGCATATAAGTTGGAAAATCAAGGCAAAAAGCATTCTCACCAATTTTCTCAAGTATCTTGAAAGGCCCATACCTTATTGGCTTTAGCTTCTTACCTTCACCTTGCATTCTCTCTTTGCTGATGTATAGCCAGACTTGATCACCAACTTGGAAGCTATGCTCAATTCGATGCTTATGATGCCTTGCCTTGTACTTGGCCTGGCTCTGTTCCAGCTGTTCGTGCACTGCCTGGTGAATTTGTTGGATATGTTCAATGAACTTGGTTGCTTTGTCCACATCAGTGTGTCCATAAATTGCTATGTCTTTTCCAAAGACAAAATCCAAGGGAGACTTTGGTGTAAAACCAAAACAAGTCTCAAAAGGAGATCTTTGTGTAGAAGAGTGCTTCGCATGGTTGTAAGCATGTTGCACATAACACAAGTGTTCATCCCAAAGTTTGGGATGCTTTTTGCAATAGCCCTTGAGCAACTGGATCACTCTCTTATTGGCCACCTCTGTTTGGCCATTTATTTGTGGATGAAAGGTTGTGCTCTTCTTCAATCTAGTGTCCATCGATTCCCACAGACTTGACCAAAACTTCCCAACAAATTGGGAATCTCGATCAGATACAATAGAAGTGGTAACCCAAAATGAACCCATACATGCTGAAAGAACAACTAAGTTGTTTGTTCAGCTGTAATATGCTCATTACAAGGTATTAAAATACACATTTTATTGAACATGTCCACAATAACATATAAATAGTCATGACCTTTTCTAGATTTTGGCAATACCCCAATAAAGTCCATGGAAACACTTTCCCAAGGATGGGAAGGAATTGGTAATGGAGTGTACAAGCCTAATTTTCTATTTTTGGGCTTTCTTTTAGCACACATGGTACACCCTTTAATATATCTAGAAACTGTTTCATGCATTCTTGGCCAATAACAGAACCTTTGCAATTGTGCAACTATTTTACTTACACCAAAATGACCTGATTTAGAGAAGTATGTGCTTCTCGGATTATGTTAACTCTTTTAGTTTGAGGAATGCATGAATTTCCCAAATGATACAAGAGTTGGTCCTTAACATGATAATCCAATTCTTCTACATGTTTGCCATGACTTAAAGTTGCATATACATCTTTAAAATCTACATCTTGAGCATATTGTTCAATGTAGCTTTCATGCAATACTGAGTTATGCTTAAGTATAGTAGATGCATTTATGATTGGTCTTGATAGCATGTCTGCAACTTTATTGTGTATGCCCTTCTTATATTTGATGACAAGATGAAACTGTTGTAGAAAACCCATCCACCTATAGTGTCTTAATTGCTGCAATTTAGTTTGTGAGTGCAAATATTGAAGTGGTTGATGATCTATATGTATAATTGTTTCTTTTCCCATTAGTTAATGTTTCCATTTTTTCACACTCTGTACTAAAGCATACAATTCTTTATCATATGTGGGATAATTAACTACTACAAAAGCAAATGTCTCAGAATGATAACATATGGGTTTACCATGTTGCATCAACACTACTCCCATGGCATAGTCACTAGCATCTGTTTCAATATCAAATGGTCATTGAAGACCTGGCAGTGCTAGCACTGGTGGTGTGCTAATATTTTCTTTCAAGGTGTCAAAGCCTTTCTGCAGTTCGCCTCCCCACTGAAAGACCTTGTTCAATCTTGTTAAAGCATGTAAGGGAGTTGCAATCAAGGAAAAGTTAGCGATAAACTTTCTCCAATATTGTGCTGCTCCTAGGAAGCTCCTAACTTCTGTCGTAGATTTGGGATCTATATTCAATTCACCACCCCCTACAATATGACCCAAATAATTTAAAGATGTTTTTCTGAATTCACATTTTGACAATTTCACATAGAGATTTTCTCTTTTCAAAACATCTAAAGTCTGCTTTACATGCTTCAAGTGTTCTTCCCATGTTTTACTGAAAACAAGAATGTCATCTAAATATACAATTAAAAAATCATCAATAAAAGGTCGGAGTACATCATTCATAACTCTAATGAAAGTGGCAGGAGCATTAGTTAAGTCAAAGGGCATAACCAACCATTCATACAACCCTTGCTTTGTTTTGGAAGCAGTCTTCCATGCATCTTGTTCTACTACTCTGACTGATGATAGCCACTACGCAAGTCCAACTTGGAAAAGTAAACTACTTCTTTTAGCTAATCTAATAGATTATCAATGCAAGGAAGAGGATAATGATTCTTGATCGTTATTTTATTCAGTGCTCTGTAATCAATGCACATCCTCCACGAACCATCTTTCTTTCTCACCAACATGATTGGAGATCTGCATGGTTATGTGCTTGATCTTATGAACCCTTTCTTGAGCAGCTCCTGTACCTGCTTCTTGATCTCTGCATTCTCTAAAGCGGATAACCTGTACATTTCGATGTTAGGAAATGGAGCATCTTGCTGCAAATGAATATCATGTACTATTTACCTTTTGGGTGGTAGACCTTTAGGTTCTTGAAATAGGATATCATATTATGAAACAAATTTTTCTAAATCAACTTTATGTTTAGCATCATAGCCCTTAAATACATTGGTTTTATCAAGGTTCTTTTCCTTTACAACCATTAGTAAAAATTGCTTGCATGAATTTACAATTCTTTCCATCTGCCCTGAATTTATGAGAGAGTAATTATTTTTTAGTTTATGAGCTCTTACAATATATTCTATTCCATATTTAGTGAGTTGATACTTATTTTCAGCTCTATAGAAAATGGCTTTTCTATCATACAAGTAAGTACTTCCTAAAACAATTCCACATATATCCAAGGGAACTATATCTAACACAACCTCATCTACAAATGCTGAGCCAATAGCAAACCTAATTTTACATTGTCTAGTCACTCGTAGTTTTGCTTTATCACATACCCAACCTAATGGATATGGCTTCTTGTGAGGTGTGGTTAGTAATCCCACCTTCTTTACAATTGCTTCAAAAATCAAGTTTACTTGTGATCCACTATCAAATAAAGTATCAATCTTTTGATGCTTGGAAATAACTCTAATATGAAAAAGCTCATGTCTTTTCCTCTCATTTTCTTCATTATCAATAGATTGTGCAGAATTACTAGTAGATGCTTCAGAATTTTTACCTTTTATACCTGTAACTGTGACTATCGTTTCATCACCTAAGTCTGACCCCGAATCTTTCTGAATAGTAGTAGTAATATTTTTCTTCTTGCCATCGAACTTCTTGGGTTTCAGCTGCGGATGCAAAGACCAGGAATGTGCATGATCATGTCCATACTTCTTGCAGTGAGTGCATGAAGGCTTGTCTTTCTGTACAATGTTTTCCTTCCTCTCTTTCCATTTCTGCTTCTTCTTTTCCTTGTCCTTGCTTGCAGTGGATTTTGATGATCCCCCAGTCTCTAGGTTCACATTCTTGCCTCTAGCCTCTAGATGTGTAGCATGAATGGATACCTCATCTATGCTAGTGGGGTTAAACATGAGAATGGTGTGCCTCAAATAGCTATGCAGACCACCTATATACTTCAACAAAGTTTCAGGTGAGTCTACAGAAATGCCTAGAAGTAAATCTCTTTTTCTAAATTCCTGGGTATAGCTTTGTACACTTTGGCCCTTTAATTGGTGAAGAGTTTGCCAACTCATCATCACTTGTTGCATATAAAATAGAGGATAGAATTAATTTTTAATGGCATAAACAAATTCATTCTAGGTAGAAAGAATTTTACCATGCTTCTTCAAATCAGCATGTGTCCTACCTTCCCACCATACTAGGGCAAGGCCTCCAAGGCGAAGGCTAGCCAACTGAATTTTACTCCTTTCTGAATCAATGTTCTGCACCCTGCAATACACATCAATCTATCTAATCCAGTTATCCAGCTTTTCTGCATCTAATTCCCCATCATAGATTGAAAAATCAAAATTTACATATAATTTAATCAAAGATGTTTTTTTCTTTTTCTTTTCAAGGCTAGAAGGAGGTGGTGATGGAGGAGGCTCTTCCTCTTTCCCTTTGCCTTCTGAATGGGCAACTAGAAGAGGTTCCTCTATTCCTTTGCCTTGTTCGGGTGTTGAGGTGCTTTCACCTTGATCCTTCTTAAATTCCCGATACATTTCTTCCACCATGGCTCTCATGGTCATGAAACTGTTCATGAACTGAGATTGTGATTCCAACGGGACTTCTCTAGCCATTCTCCTCTGAGAGTAGACTCTTCAAATTTCTAGATTAGCCTCAACAAGCTCTCCTTCTCCTAGTTTTATCTTTGACCTAGTTAGCATTCAACAAACCAACACAAGATTGTCTAACCTTAGCAAACCTAAAGCTATGATACCACTTGATCTGAAAATGACGATCTTAGACTAATATTAAGGTATTACAGACTCATGTGCATGGATTTGCCTATATTATTTGGTGCAATAGATCGATAAGATTGCGAATAATATAGACAGTGAGTAGTTAGAGAAACACAATAGACAAACACACATAAACACAACAAGTTTAATATGGAGTTCACCCAAAACTCTTGGGCTACGTCTCCTAGTCCAGCCTTCAGTGGTGACCTCTCTATTATGTCTTCAAGAGCAGAGTTTTACAAATATGAGCTCAAATTGAGTGTCAACACATAGATACAAAACAATAGGATTTTTTCTTGAATCCCTCAAGCCCTTCAGAGTACATAGAATCGTTCTCTCACTCTCTGTCTCTGTCTTTGCTTCGTCTCAGTACTACTTCCTCTCTGTCTCTGTCAGCCTGTGGATATAAAGCCAATCGACATTGTCTGTTCGTTTCCCCTTCTCAGGCTCTCTGGCTCCCGGTCTCTATCCGCTTGAATCCCCCTCTAAGCATTAGCAATCATTACTAAATGCCTTCACAGATGGTGGCCACCTATTTTATAATGAAATGGACCATCAGTGCCTTTAAAATCCTAAAAATGATTGTTCTCTATTTACACAGAGAATACACAGAGAACTTGTAAAAATCCGCCCAAACGCAGTCTATCGGACTTAAAAAATCATTAATTCCGCCTTATATCCTTTCGGATCTGTCTTTGGGCGCCATCGCGAGTAATCGTTAATCAACAACTATTATTGATTTTGGGTGGCTAACACGCACGAGGATTACTCGCCTGAAAAGGGTGGTTTTCTCTCTGTGGCGCCTAGCCACGTGGCAACCAGTGTATGGGTTCGAGCGGAGCCCAACCAAATCCACTTACCGCCTATGACCCGCCTGAAATCCCACTCATTTCATGGTTTCCCTTTGTATTTGAAAAATACATTAAAACACTGAAAACATCGCAAAATGACTCTATGGCGGACTTGAAATGTTATGCAGCTACATTTACAAACCCTTTCAGGTCTGGTTTCATCGCATCGATACATTCCCTTCGAATTTCTTTTGTTTAACGAAAACGCAAAAATACATAGAAAAATTCCGTTTTACGGAACTCAATATATATTAAATTTGGTCCATAATTCCGTTGGGTTTGGCTATCGCTAGTTGCATATACATATGGCCCCACTCCTCTATATTAATCTGACACGATTTTGCGATGCGACTTGTCGCAATCGCATATCGCATAAGCCCCGAGCCATTGGTAAGTGCTCCCTTATGGTTTGCTGACGCGATATTGCGATTCAACTTGGCCATCGATCTGGGCGATTGATCGACGGTCCTTGTTGACCGCGCTAAACGTTTTCGTCATATTTATGTGGTAGCCTCCGTCTGCCTTCGCCGGTTACAATATGCCGATCGACTCTGGATCGTTGATTGGCCAGATTTGACGACTCCTGTGCATCACTGTCCACGCCTCCGATAGCTCTATTTTTGGTCATTTCTTCGTGTTCTTCACTCCTGATAGTGTTATCCGCCATTTCTAAGAGTTCTTCTTTTGCGATAGTTTTGATCTTTAGAAGACTTTGATGACTTACAAGGTTTTCTAGATCCATTTTGGATCACATTACCAATACCCAAAACTAAAGAAAGCCCCACATTACAATCCTAATCCATACTCTTTTGTTTCGGCTAAGGTTTCAATAGAGTAAAAGTGATTGAAGAATCTATAATATAGTAATGGATTATGTAGGACTAGTAGGAGAGAATTGGTGATGGACCCAATGTTCGACTTGAGTCATCAATCTCTAACAACGATTATACTAATAATTATTGACTCAACTGTCAAACATAATGTAGTTGGTTAGTGACATTTTATTGTGATGACAACAATTGTATCTCTTTGAATCATCAAGTTTGCCAACACAAGCAAAGTTTACATTATTATTAAAAAATACACATGGTATAGGCTATTCGTCTATCATAAGGAAATTTCATTTGTCTATAGTTGGTATTGCACCATACCATTTCAAGTAGAATTGTGATTTTTTCTGTTGTTTAAAATATATTTTTGAATGTATAAATAAATTCATTTCGTGAAATATTTATAGGACTCTAGAATTTTATAGATTAAATAAATTAAACTTAAGTTTTTTAATTTTCTATCATATTTTAATTAAAATTAACTATAGAAAAATGCCTTCAATTCTCCATTGGAAATATTTAACAAATTCTTCACAATTTCTCCAATTTTCCACACTAGCATTTATCATTGAAGTTAAAGATGTGAGTTTTTAATGTAGATTTAAATAATCATTTTTTTATATAAAGAAATTCTTATTCATGAAAGATTAATATAAGAGAAATCTATTCAATATTTATTAAATTTTATTGTAAAATATATAATTTTTGTTTGTTTGTTTGGTAATGTGTGTTCTAAGATTAATGGCATGTCTAACATATGGCTTGAGTAGTTGGCACCCAAGGGCATCGAAGCTTTCAAATCCACCTAGGGATTGGAACTTGCTTGGACCACACCAAACTTTTGAACCACTCGATTTTTGCTCACAAATTTTTCAACCAATCAACTTTACACCATGAAGGGCTACTTTAAAATATATTATTATTATAAGATTTTATATATTTATTTTATATTTTATTAATTTTCATTATTAAAAAATAATTATTAATATTATTGTGGTTATTAGTTTTTAATAAAATTAATGTTGAATTATTAAATTTGGCACGCTCTAAATAATAGATGGAATGGCATTTTTGTCTAGAATCACACAATACAATTTTGACCAAAATTGTGACTTGTTATTTAAAATGCACTTTCAATGACGAAATATATTCAACATACTAGAGACTATTAGTGATTCCAACTTTGCATATTAAACAATTTAAACTTACTATTCTTAAAAAAAAAATATTAGATTTTAGGTAAAATTTATGAGGAGAAAGATGGAAATGCCGTTTGTTTATTGAAGGAAAAAAAAGTAGATAATTTTATTTTAATTATAATATTTAAAAACCATTAAAAATATTCTCGTCAAAACTTTTTACTGTTACTGATAACTTTAGCCATTATGAAGCCTCTTATATTTAACATGTATTTTAAAATTATGTTTAAATATTGATTTTCTTATCCATAAAAAATAATTAAAAAATAATGTTAATTATATAAATTGGGATTAATAATTTCATTCTAATAATTTAATTTAATTTTCTCTTCTATTTCTTTAGATTATCACAATTTTATTTTGAATTTAAATGAACAATATTTTCAATATTTTATGTAGTAGTTTTTTTCTAGATTTCCTAGAATTCAGTGAAGCACATATTTATGCGAACTCAATTTGAGGAAAAATTTGGTTTAATTAGAGTTTGTGTAACAACCTTGGTGAAAATTCCATGTAATAAAAGTAAATAAAGGTAAAATAATAACCATGGATGATGGGACACTTATTCCAAGCTGAATGTTGGGAAAAATCCTAGTGATGGGGATCACTTGTGATTGTTTATGGATAAGGAAATTGGCAAAGGCAATGGCTAAGGCTTTGGGAAGGCAAAATTGCAATTTTGGCACAATTATTTATGAAAATAATGGAAATTAGGAGAAAAGGGAAGTGAAAGGTCATAGGTTGCATGTGAGGAGGAAAATGCAGGAAAATAATAGAAAATGAAGAAAATAGAGGCCTCATTCATAAAAAGGATTTTGAGGATCAGTTGGTAACCTTTTGACACTTCAGTTTTGGAGCTCTCTCATTATTTTTTTTCTCTCTCATACTCTTGGAGACTTAGATTTTTCTTGCAGCACTCTTGGTGGGTGTGGCATACATGGATTCTTGGGGCAAGAAGGAAAAGGATGATTAGGAAAGTGCAAGAGGGCATCAGGATCAACAACTACATTAGATTTTCTTTTAGGTACTGAGTTGTATGTATGTTTCCTTCACTAGTTTTGGCATGCGTGACACATGCATGTGGTTCCTTGGTTGTAATATGTCATTGGCATGGAGGTTTGCTTGGATTGACAGTGGATTTCCTAGCCTTGCCATTTCCTGCATAGCCATGGTGATTGTCGGTTTACTTTCATTGTTTGTTTTTGGTTGGTTCTCATGTTTCCTTAGCTTGGGTTGAGTTGCTATTTCCTATAGCCTTGGTTGGAAACATGCTTTGGAGCCCTGTAAAAACTTGCTTTCAATTATTAGTATCATAGACTTGGTTGGATAAAAGCTCTAGAGCCCTTGGTGGGTTGAGTGACTAGTCCTGAAGCCTTTATTAGACAAACACTCTAGAGGCCGACAACAGTTGTGGGTTGAGTTACTAGTCCTAGAGCCTTGGTTGGAAAAAATGCTCTTGATCCCTAGATGGCTGGGATAGAGACCGATCTGATGATGGTTTTGTGATGTCTGGCCATGATGTGGAATCATTGTTTAATGGGTTGAGGTGGATGGCCTCTGTAAGTGCTCAATGAGTTTTTATTGATGTGTTCTATGAGACCCAACATTCATGCTTGAAATATGGCATGAGGGTGAATGGTTGAAGAGAGATTTGGCTCAACGATTCTACAATTGGGTGGAGCATGGAAGTCCCAGCTCGGGTTTGGATTTTGCATCATTAATGAAGCACTATTTCTCCTTGTATTTCTATGACCATTTTTATGGTTTATATGTGGTTGATATGGCTTTGATTTCATGGATAAAGTTTTCCCTATTATGTTGGTTATGTATGTGTTTTATAACAGTATCCATGTGTGGCTTTCACCATTTTTTTACTTCTAATTGAATGATCAATGTATCTATGACCTAATTGATGGAATGGCAGTTGATGTGTTGAGGCATCAATAGTCCTTAGTGGTTCTCAAATAAGTTTGAGACCCCTATTCTCAAAACTATTAATTACACCTGTATATTACACATTTGTAATATATTTGATGAAATGTCTGTCATAGCTAGTAGGGGCCCATTCAAGGTCTTGAACAAGAATTTTCTTTAGTACTTCCATTTCCATGTTATTTTACTGATCTAAAGAGATGGTTCAATTTTGCGCAGTGACTTGGGCTTTGGGCCTGTAAAAGTGGCTCAAACATTGGAGTTGTTGGTATATTACTGACAAGTTTGGTCTCTGGTTACTGACAGGCAAGCCTGTGAGATCGAATTTGGGTGTTCGTCACACTCATGCCTATAGTATGGGAGCAACTGAGCCTTAAATTGTCCAAAAGCTTACTCGGACCCCAAGGAAAGATGTCTAAAGTATTGGATCGGTTCTTGAGGGTCCTGTAGTTGATGATTGATGTTTGTATGGTGTGTTTCTGTCGGTTTCACTTCCTTAAAATTAGTTAGGAGTTTGAATCATATCCTAGTGACCTATCGTCACATGTTTACCCCAACTAGCCGGTCTCTTGGATAGATGTGGGACAAGGTTGTTGTAGAGTGGTACCCGAGCATGGATTAAACCTTCAACTCGATAGGTTATGTGTTGGTCCTACATGCATGTTAGTTTTTGTGTGTCTCTCACCCCTACATTCCATGTGCTTGTTGCATTTGCATGATGTTGTTCATGGTTGTAGTGATGTCGTCATGTGAAATTTGAGGTGTTATTATGGAATGCATCATTGTAAGTGTATGACTGGTTACATGTTGATTTATGTCATTTGCGTCTATCATTGTAGTATGTTGGGTTACATTATTACATGTTTGGTTACATTCTTGCATGCTTAGTTGCGTGTATCATTCTTGCAGGTTTGATTCCAAGTATTGTTCATTCATGCTTGGTCATGTGTGTTTAAGCATATCTGTGGATGGCTATGCATCACTTATGAATGTTCATGTTTCCATGTGGTCAAGTTTATAGTGACATAATGATGGTGGTTGGCATTTATAAGATCGTGGTGTGTGTTGTTGTTGAGGTCATGCGTTGATTACTCGACCCTAGCTAGAATGTCGATTGCATGGTCGTATGCTTATGATTTAGATTTCTATATGCTGTCATGATTATGCTATACATGTAGAACATTGATTTGTTGATCTTGTAGACTAGGTATCCTCCTCGAGCTATACTAAGGTACGTTGGTTTATTGTGATTTGGTTTAGCTGAAATGATATACCTTGCGGGAAGAAATATCAAATGGCTAGCAAGATGATTGACTATAAAAACTCTCCCTATGAATCTGAAGAGAAATATGGTCTTGGGGTCTCTTATGATTTGGCAATTACATTGAGAAATTTAAAGGAATAAATGAGTAGTTGTAAGGGACATAATGACATAATCATGCAGGCACAGGAGAAACAAGAAGAGGTAAATGCAGTAATACTTTGGAGTTTGTCATATTTGCAGCAATAGGGACCGTGTCGGATCAATTATGAGAAACAGGATAAAACTAATGGGGCATATGGTATTTGGTCGCATGGTGGTCACAGGTCCGATAGATCTGACACAATGAGAGATGGCGGGTTAATCGACACTCTGGATACGAGAGGTCATAGGCACAAGTTTGATTCTAGTTCTTATTCAGATAGGCATCATAATTTTCATCGTTAGCATTCTTAGAGGAGGAGTCGTAGGGGATACTTTCTATATGAGTTTAAGAAAGAAAATCCACCAATATTTGATGGAGAGATGAAGAAACCATAGGATGCATAGTCACTTTTGCGTGGCATGAGGAAATTCTTCAAGTTGCATGACTACTCAGAGAACATGAAATCTAGAGTGTCTACATGCAGTCTCAAAGGTAAATTAGACATTTGGTGGAAGATGTGAAGAATGTCAGATGTATTCATGAGGAAGATTTGACTTGGAGTGAGTTTCAGAGGATATTTAAGAAGAAGTATTTGTCAGAGAGATACTTTGCTGATAGGGCAAAGGAATTTTATGAGCTAAATATGGGATCTATGACAATTGATGAGTACACTAGTAGGTTCTTCAAGTTACTGAGGTATGTGCCTTATCTTACAGAGGAAAATGCCAAGATTCTGAGGTTCATTAGTGGGTTACCAGTTGCATTTAAACATAGAATTGAGTTTGATGAGCTTAGCTTATTGGAGGAGGCCATTTGGAAGCTAAGGAATTACTATGAAAAATGGAAGTGTAGAACCAACACTAAGATAGACTGGAGAGTTAATGTAAAGAACAAAATGAAATGGGATAGAAAGAGAGCAAGGCCTTAGGATATAGAAAGAAATGAGAATGTCGCACCACCTAAGAGGTTCAATGCATCAGACAAAGGGCAGGGACATCGATCTAAGGAACAAAATAAGGAGGTTGTGTGATGTTGGACTTGTGGAGGATATCATCACAGGAGAGAATGTCCATAGTACTAGAGTGATAGGCCTAAGATATACAGAGGCACACACTATTGGAGATGTTGGTGAGAGTATTCCATGTATCTATGCAGTAATGGATAACAAATAGGCAGAACATCAAGAATCTATCATTGAAATGGATGGTAAGCTTTATGATCAAGTTAATTTTATTTTGATTGACCCTGGATCTAATTATAGCTATGTCAGTCTTGATTTGGTGGATAGGTGCGGTTTGAGTAAGGAATTGCATGTAAAGTCTTGATTAGTGAAGTTGGCTACAGGTATAAAGAAACGAGTACATCATTCAGTAAGATCTTGTTCATTTGACTTGAATGGTATTCCTACCACAAAACATTTGAATGTATTATCTTTGGGAATGTACTGGTTGTATCTTCATAAAACCAAGGTAGAATACTATGACAAAGCCATTAAGTGTGTCTATGATAACGGGGAACCACGAGTCATACAAGGTAAAAATAAATCTATGTCAACTAGGATGGTGACAACTATCCAAGCAAAGTGTAGCTATGGGCAAGGGTGCAATTTATTCTCAGTGAACATTTCTAGTGATAAGGGTAAGGAAGTTGAGGATATAGATTTGTTGAGAAGATACCCAATTCTATAGTAGTTCAAGGATGTGTTTCCTGAGGACATTCCAAAGTTGCCACCTCACAGGGAGGTAGAAGTTTCTATTGAGTTAGTGTCAGTTGCAGCTTCAGCATCAAAAGCACCTTACATGATGAGCACACCTGAGTTGGTTGAGTTAAATTCGCATCTGAATGAAATGTTGGACAAGGGATGCATTAGGCTGAGTGTATCACCATGGGGCACACCGCTATTGTTTGTGAAGAAGAAAGATGGTACTCTCAAATTATGCATTGATTACAGGTAGTTGAAAAAAGTGACTATCAAGAACATGTACCCTTTGTCGAGGATTGATGACTTACTTGATCAACGGAAGGGAGCAGTAGTGTTCTTGAAGATTGATCTGAGATCCGGATACCATTAGGTACACATCAAAGAGGGGGATATTTAAAAGAGTGCTTTCTAGATCAGGCATGGGCATTATGAGTTTGTTTCTCTTCCATTTGGCTTAACTAATGCTCCAACTACATTTATGTGTTTTGTGTTGTGTTCGTATTTGGATAAGTTTATTATTGTGTTCATTGATGATATACTGGTATATTCTAAAAATGAGGAAGATTGAGAGAGCATCAATTGTATGCTAAGCTCAACCAATGCAGTTTCTTTTAGACTGAGGTACACTACTTGGGGCATGTTGTCTCCAAGGAGGGCATTGGAGTTGATCCAAAGAAGACAAGGGCCATCATGGAGTGGGTAGCTCCTAAGAATGTGGATGAGGTAAGATCTTTCATGGGTTTGGTAATTTATTATAGGAGGTTGATCAGGAACTTTTCGTATATTTCTTATCCTATCACATCATTGCAAAGGAAAGGTAAGAAGTTTGAATGGACTGGGGAGTGTGAGGCTAGCTTTGAACAACTTAAGTAGTTGTTGATGCATGCATCAATACTACAGATTGCAGATCCATGCAAAGAATTTGTATTATGCACAAATTCTTGTAAGAGAGGACATGGTGGAATCCTTATGTAGGATGGATAGGTGGTATGTTATGAGTCCCAGAAACTAAACGAGCATGAGCATAACTACTCGATGAATGATATTGAGTTAGCAACGATCATACATGGATTAAAGATCTGGAGACACTATCTTATTGCATGAGATTCCTACTTATCAGTGATCATATTAGATTGAGGTATTCATTTGACTAGATGAAACTAAATGTTAGGCAGGCTAGATGGTTGGCCACGATCAGTGAGTTTGATTTCGAGATCACGCACATCAAAGTTAAAAAGAACATTGTGGCATATGCTATCAGTAGACAAGTGCAGGTAAGTCACTTGGAAGCTATGAGCTCCTGTGAGAAAGACTTATGAGATAAGATATTGTGGGTAGGTCAGTAGGATGTCAGATATATGGATATTGTGCATAGGTTATAGCAGATCACATGTACAGGTATAGGTGATGGTAGTGGCACGAGTACAACTACAAGTGCAGGTGCACAGGGTATGGATTGTTGTCTTACAGTAGATGGGTTAGTGACGTTATCAACCAAGATATATGTATCGAATAATGACCTCAATAAGGTGATCTTGAGGGAGTTTCATGTGAAACCGTATTTGGGCCACCTAGGTTATAAGAAGACATTAACTTTAGTGAAGAGATTTTACTATTGGCCAAATCTGAAGAGGGATGTAGAAGAGTTTGTCATGAGATGTTTTAATTGTTAGCTAGTGAAAGTAGAATGTATGCATCCAAGTGGACTGCTACAACCGATTGTGATTCGAAAATTGAAATTGTAAGTCATTTCCATGGACTTCATCACAAGGTTTCCAAAGACATTGAGATAGCATCATTCCATCATGGTTATTGTGGACAGGTTGACAAAGGTTGCACATTTCATTCCAGTTAAGTCTACACTCTCAGCTAGTGATGTAGCACAGGTATTCATCTGAGATGTGGTTAGACTATATGGTGTTTCAAAGAATATTGTGTTAGACAGGGATGTGAAGTTCACTTCCAAGCTTTGGAAGGATTTGTTTGTAGGTTTGACCATAGAGTTGACATTCATCATGGCTTATCATTCGTAGACAAATGGGCATACAAAGATGGTCAACATGATATTGGAGGACATGTTGAGGATGTATGTGATGCATCAACATTGAAACTAGGAAGAGTATCTTCCATTAGTGGAGTTCACGTACAACAACAGTTATCAAGAATCATTGAGGATGAGGCCTTTTGAGGCATTGTATGGGGGGGTTGTAACACTCCCATCAGTTGGAGTGATCCGATTAACAGGGTATTGATTGGACCAAATATGTTGGTAGACACAAAACAGGAGACGCGGGTCATCAAGAAGAATCTAAAGGTAGAAAAGATAGGTAGAAGAGTTATAGATATAGAAATAGGTTGTTCAAGGAGTTCTAGATTGGGGAAAAGGTGAACTTGTGCATTAAACCAAAGAATAGCTCCTTGCAGATTGGATCTTTTGCCAAGCTGCACCATAGTTTTGTTGACCCTTGAACATTATTGAGAGGATTGGGCCAGTAGCCTATCGACTTGCACTGCCTCTAAGAGTGAAATTCCATGATATATTACATGTATCTTTTCTTAAGAAGTATGTTAATGATGTTGATCAAGTGATTGAATGGTCTGTATTATAGGTGGAACCAAATGGAGAATTCCAACTGGAGCCTAAGTGTATATTGTAGAGAAAGTTGTTCATGCTCTAGAACCAAGCAATAAAGCAAGTTAAGGTGCATGGAAATACTTTGGGCCTGATAAAACAACATGGCAAATGGCGGATCAGATGTGGGCTATGTATCCTTCCTTGTTTTCTAGTTGAGGAAAAGCAGCTTGGCCATGTATTTTGGTGTGATTTTGGTATATGCTTTGGTATATGTTTAGTATATGTTTTGATGATGTTGGTTTATGTATACATGTATATGGATGTAAATACCACCACAAGTTGCGTTATAAAGCTCCACTATGCGGTATGATGTTATATGTCATGTTGGTTTTCTTTCAGCGAGGTGATCACTGTAAATACTCCATCGAGCTAAGTTATAAAGCTCCATCCACAATATATATTTCTTACAACAATTTTGTGGTTATAGGTATTGCTGAACAATGAGGATGGTGTTCCCCCAAGGGGGATGGTTTTGTAACAACCCTAGTGAGAATTCCATGTAATAAAAGTAAATAATGGAAAAATAATAACCACTGGTTATGGGACACTTTTTCCAAGCTGAATGTTGGGCAAAATCCTAGTGATCGAGATCACTTGTGATTGTTTATGGCTAGGAAATTAGAAAACGAAATGGCTAAGGATTTGGAAAGGCAAAATGGCAATTTTGGCACAAATATTTATGAAAATAATAGAAATTAGGAGAAAAGGGAGGTGAAAGGTCATAGGTTGCACGTGAGGAGGAAAATTAAGGAATATAATGGACAATGAAGAAAATAGAGGCCTCATTCATAGAAAGGCTTCTGAGGATCAGTTGGTAACCTTTTGTCAGTTCTATTTTGGAGCTCTCTCATTATTTTTTTCTCTCTCTCACACTCTTGGAGACTTAGATTTTTCTTGGAGCACTCTTGTGGGTGTGACATACTTGGATTCTTAGAGAAAGAAGGCAAAGAAAGAGCAAGAAAGCACAAGAGAGCATCGAGATCAACAACTACATCAAATTTGCCTGTAGGTACTGAGTTGTATGTATGTTGTCTTCACTAGTTTTAGCATGCATGGAACATGCATGTGGTTTCTTGGTTGTGATCTATCATTGGCATTGACGTCTGCCTTTGTTGAGTTACTAGTTCCTATAACCTTCGTTGGACAAACTCTTTGGAGCCATGTAACAAATTAGGTTGAGTTACTAGTCCCATAGGCCTAGTTGGACAAACGCTATGGTGCCCTTGGTGGGTTCAGTTACTAGTCATGGAGCCTTAGTTGGACAAACACGCTGGAGCCCAACAACAACTATGCGTTGAGTTACTAGTCCTAGAACCTTGGTTGGAACAAACTCTCTAGAGCCCTAGATGGTTGGGATAGAGACCGATCTGATGATGGTGTTTTGATGTCCAACCATGAGGTGGAATCACTATTTGAAAGGCTGAGGTGGATGGCCTCTGGAAGCGATCAATGAGCTTCGATTGATGTGTTCTACAAGATCGCACATTCATGCTTGGAATATGGAATGGGGGTGAACGACTGAAGAGAGACTTGGCTCAACCATTCTACGGTTGAGTGGAATATGGAAGTCCCATCTAGGGTTTGTATTTCACATCGTTATTGAAAGGTTATTTCACCTTGTATTTCTATGAGCATTTTTATAGTTTATATGTGGTGTATATGGTTGTGATTTCATGGATATTTTTTTCCTTATATGCTGCTTATGTATGTGTGGCTCTCATAATATTTTTACTTGTAATTGAATGATCAATGTATCTATGACCTAAAGGATGGAATGACAATTGATGTGTTGAGGCATCAATGGTCCTTAGTGATTATCAACTAAGTATGAGACCCCTATGCTGAGAACTATTAATTAAACCTGTAGATTACACATTTTCAATACGTTTGACGAAATGCCTGTCACGACTAGTAGGGGTCCAATCAAGGTCTTGAACAAGAATTTTCATTAGTACTTTCATTTCCATGTTATGTTACTTATCTGAAGATATGGTTCAATTATAGGCAGTGACCTAGGCCTTGGGCCTGAAAAAGTGTCTCAAATCCCTGAGTCGCTAGCATAGTACTAAGATTTTTGGTCTCTCATCATTGGCAGGAAATCCTGTGAGAGTGACTTTGGGTTGCTAGTCACTATTTCCTATAGCATGGGAGCGACTCAGCCTTAAATCGTTCAAAATCTTTGTGGGATCCCAAGGAAAGATGTCTAAAGTATTGTATTGGTTCTTGAGGGTCCTGCTGCTAACGATTGATGTCTATATGGTGTGTTTCCATCTGTTCCACTTCCTAATGTGACTTAGGAGGTCAAATCATATCCTAGTGGCCTCTCGTTGCATGTTAACCCGAGCTAGGAGGAGGGTGTTATAGTTTGAAGTAATACCAGAAAACCTATTTCATTCTATGTTGTATATCTTGTTCTTTTATAATATGTACTTAGTCATATTCATGCCTTTAATGGGGAAATACTATTTTTTATGAAAAAGATTAGTATTTCATTTAGTTGTTTCGGTTTATTTTTTTTTGTTTTTTGTTCTTTGTTTATCTTGTTGATGTGCATTATGTACTTAGTCATATTGATGCTCTCAATGAATAAAGAATCTATTTTACTACGAGGATCACATATTGCCTTCATTTATTATTATTATTATAATTACTATTATTATGTGATTCATTATTCCAGAAATGGCTATGACCTACACTAATGGAAAACCCATCTGTATGAATACTACCTACATCCATGGAAACCCACATAATTTTAGGTAATTTGGTTACCTTTCATCTAGAAATCACTCCTAAAGAGAGTGCATGTCAATATCACTCAGATTAGCACCTAGGTAATGAGGATAATAGCCACTCCCTATTACTAGAACTACACCTAGTTGTACTTCCTTTAGTTCTAAGATTATATGTATTATGAAAGGATGATCTTCTTCTTACAGATCCATTTGGGCACATCAAATCCCAACATCCATATGAGTGTTTTAGGGCTCATCAAACCCTAAATTCAGTTGCTTCATGCCCTAAACAAGGCACCCCTTTGAATGCCTCCTTCCCAGATAGTTTCATAACTTGAAGGCATCTAGAAATAGCCTCCAGAGGGACCAACTCAGGTAAGCCCTTATGAAGGTGCGTTGTAGAGTAGTTAAGTCCACTGCCAAGGTGTTTTGCAGAGCTCTTAGGCTTCCTTTCACCTACGCTGGGCGAGAATGAACGAAATTCACAGAGTTTGGGGAACATTATTATATTTTGGAGTCATCTAGAAGTTTCCCTCACTTATCAACTCCTATGAGCTCGAAAATGGATGACGAATGAGTTAAGGTGCATCCTATCCTCTCATCCCTTCCTCCATGGAACTAATTCCAAGTATGGAAGACCATTCAATGCCACCATTAATGAACAAAGCTCCTTCATATTCCTATAAATTGACCACTCATCTAAGCGATCAGGGGCTGGATTATGTTGAATTGTAAGGAGATAATGTTGCTATGAGATTTGGCTTTCAAGCAAGTATTGTGATGCTACAAGTTTGTCATGCTTTTGATGTGATGTGGATGGGATCCAAGCTAGAGGAATGGCTTTAAATCAAACACCAATGGTTGTATTTCCTTATTCTATCTAATAAAGTGTTTGAACCTTTTTCCCATATCTTTGTATTGTTTCATAATGCTTATGTGTGTGAATTGTATCTGATTCCTTTCACTTATATTCAATAGATTGTATGCTTTGATTGGTTTTTTGTCTTTTGTTGTCTTTACGGAGTACTTCTCAAGTGGATTAAGTACAGGAAGGAGCGACGGAATCGATACAATGGAGACGAGGGGAAAGTGGAACTACAGGTAGGCCTTCTATCTTTTCATCTTATCTATTGCTTATAGGAAAAGTCTAAAACACTTTAAACTGTTGTTCTAGATACAGTTACTTATGTAGGGAATTAGTATTTATCCGTACATTCTAAATTCTCCAAAACAAATTGGTCACTGCGCCAGGGATGAAACCAAGGGTATGAGGATAGTTTTTTTACTGTGTTAACCTCGTTAAAAATGAAACAACTCCCATGAGGATAGTTCTTTTAGTGTGTCAACCTCATTAAAGAATGATACAGGTCCATGAGGATAGTTATTTTAGTGTGTCAACCTCGTTAAAAAATGAAACACGAGTATGAGGGTAGTTCCTTGTCTTGTGTCAAGCTCGTAAAAAAATGAAACAAGGAATATGAGGATAGTTCTTTTACTGTGTCAACCTCATTAAAAAATGAAACAACTCTTATGAGTATAGTTCCTGGTCTTGTGTCAACCTCGTTAAAAAATGAAACCAAGGATATGAGGATAATTCCTTGTCTTGTGTCAACCTCGTTAAAAAATAAAACCAAGGATATGAGGATAGTTCTTTTACTGTGTTAACCTCGTTAAAAAATGAAATAGGTCCATGAGCAGAGTTCCTTGTCTTGTGTCAAGCTCATTAAAAAAATTAAACAAGGAATCTTAGCAGAGTTCCTTGTCTTGTGTCAAGCACATTTAAAAAAAAGAAACAAGGTCCCCTGGATGAAAGTTACAAGTCGAGTCTTTGAGTAGATCTCGTAAAATCCCATTCGAGTCTTTCACTTGATCTCGTAAAATAACTTTCATTCCATCCACATGATAGCCATGAGTAGTCTACTTAGGTGAATGTTATGAAGCTTGGGGGGCATGCACCTAGTGGTAAAGTTAAGTTTCCCTGTAGGTTATGTGAAGGGAATCACCCCATTCACCTTTGTCCCTATCTAGACAAAGCCAAAAAGGTGTTGGATAACCATCCTGCTTCACCGCAACGACTTCCATCTGGTTACAGGAGACTCTCCCTTTCATCATGCTGGGGGCATGTAAACCAATCTCAAGCATAGTTTTTCGTTTTAAGGTTGTGTAAAAATGAAACTGAATCCAAGCATAGTTCCCTATGGTTGAAGCTTGTGTAAAAATGAACCCATTTCCATTTTAACCCTCATGATTTCCATTCTATCAGCCTCTTTCATCAGATGAGCCTTGGTTGTTTTCATCCCATTGCCACCATCCCTTTGGGCGATCATATGATTTCACTTGGTTGTTTTACCCTTTTTGAGAAGCAATTGCAATGAGTGGTCTTATTAGCCAGCCTCTTCACATAAATCAAAATGTTTTGAGAAGTTCCAACATCAATGTAACCGGTTGCTATCCTAGACACCATTCGTTCCTTAAAGCAGAGTCTTCTGTAAGCTCTTTTCAGACTCTCTAAATATGAAAAGTTTACTGAGCGCTTGTCCTTTCCAGCTCGTTAACAAATTGGAAACGATATCTCTCTTGTATTATTTTATGCTTTTTCGGGCTTGAGAGATTAATTTATGAAAAAGAACTTGTGTAGTTTTCTTTTTGTCCCTTTTCAAACTCTCTAAATGTGAAAAGGACCTAGTTATCTTTGTCGTTAAACTCATTAAAACATCAAATAGTGACAAACTTGTCCATCTAGACAAGATCGAGTTTCACCTTTGCTAGACTCGTTAAAACATCAAATAGCGATGGATTCGCTCGAAGGGTGAAATTATACAACAAGCATATGTTATCTTCCTCGAGCTTGATAATAATAAAGAGGTACTAGTAAGCAATGACTGGGGAAAATGGGAAAATGGGAAAACCACTTTATGGTAGAAAGTCGCTCTAGAACATGACACTTTCACTTCATCTCTGTGACTATTTCGGTTGGGTTATCTGCTTGATGGTTATCATAACTATGGTCTATCACACCATCCATCACTTTTGGTTTTGGGTCATTGTTACCAATTCATTCATACTAATTTGGGTTGGGTTATCTGCTTGATGGTTATCATACCTATCGTCTATCACACCATCTATTACTTTGGTTTTGGGTCAATGCTACCAATTCATTTAGTGTCGCCGATATGTTCAAGAGAAGTCATCCTTTACAGTACCATAAAGCTTCATTTTCATGACCGCCATTCCTGAACCTTGTGTCATCAGTCAAATTCCATCTCTAAAATCATTATACTCATTTCATGTCATTGATGTGGGATACATCAAGGCCCTCCTACGATGAGTCACTTCTTGTTGACATCAGCACATTATCCAAGAAGTTGACATAGAAACACCCATTCAATACCTTGAAGCTTGCATACATCAAAGGCAGGTTTCTCACTTTCGGCAATAGGCATACATCAATGGCCTTCAACTGAAAGACTTTGTATGGTGTTCGACATCAAATTATCCATTCACACCATGCAAAATGTACTGCAGTACCTTGAGGATCATTATCATTATCAGTGATTTCTCTTGCATCTATTAATATCTTACATCATTGGCTAGTAATCAACTAGTGTATTCCCATGTTCGACTTTAGATCACATATTCACATGGTTAGACTCGTACTTGAGCAAACAGTTGAATGAGATTGAAGACCCCAAGTCTAGTTTCATCCATTCAGGTTGCGATTTCAGGAGTACTAAATCATATGTAGAAAGGCTTTACATTGATGGTCATTCCGATAATGGGTCTATATCTATAGACAACTATTTATGTACATGTAATGAAAGTTTATAAGCTGAGCATGGGTATGCATTCCTTCAGAAATTCATGTAAAATCAAATATCATGATATATGTATTGTAATTGATGCAAGTCACCTTCCACTTTGATACCTCCTCATCACATCGTAAATCATTTCATTTGACATTGGCATTTTTCCGATTTCATGCTTTAGGGGGCAGCTGTTACAGATCCATTTGGGCACATCAAATCCTAACATCCAAATTAGTGTTTTAGGGCTCATCAAACCCTAAATTCAATTTCTTCATTGCTATAGGATGAAATGCATGGTATATGGAGAATGGAGATACCCTCAAGGGTCTTCCCGGGACCCTTGGTAGACTATAAGATTATCTGCAACCATCACAGAGTTATATGCATGTCCATAAACATTAACTAACTATCAAAGAAAAACAGATGGATTACCTCAAACCTCCATGTAGATTTTCTAGAGAGTATAATGCAGCTAGGTGGAAGTCCCCTGAGCCAGCTCCAGATCAATTCCTGCACATAGAAGAGAAAAGAATAATCACAACATACAACCTTGATAACTAATACATGAATACATAAAAGACATCTAGTTACACATAACTAAGCTACTCATGCTAAAAGGTATTGGACAAGCAAATAAATGAATGACAGTACCAACACCACGGACTAGACAGTACAACACATTTTTATATTAATGTTGGAAGAGTGATTACAACCATCTCTTGCATCAACCTTCCCTTATCCCTACAACTTCTCTCTCTCTCCCTTCTTACCACCTTCTTATGCTTAGATTTGAGACTATGCTCAATAATCAAATAAGCTATCCTTTCAAATGATTTGACATCTATCACCATAGCCCTAGCTTTTCTTATGTAGCAATTGAGTTAGGGTTGCCAAGTTCCTCCATGAGTTCCTTAAGGTAAAAGCAATGAAGTTGCCATTCTTTTCAGCTCTTTCCCTTTGCCTCCTTCATTAGGATTAGAAATTCCCCAAATAGGTCGAATTTGAGATGTTTCCTTGCTTTTCTTGAGTAGATTTAGGAGAAAATATCTAGATATTTATGAGTCAATTCACTCCTTTGACCTTTAGAACTTCATTAGGATCCACTAACGTTGTTCCCGAACTAACAACTAGAGTCAGTAGGGTCACTAACGCACCCTTAGGCTTACAGAGAAGCTTTATGAAGCAGGTTGTTAGTGTATAGCCAACATTAGTGTGGAAACAAGGCATGTGATCTTGGTCTTTGCTTCAACTATCATGTCTTTCCCCTATGAGTTGATGAGGGGGTAATTTTGCTGTATAACAGATGCCCCATAAAGTGTGAAATTAGAGGCTACGACGATGGCCGAAATACTTTGCTTTACTTTAATTTTCCTTCTTGGATAAAACGAGAGAGAGGATCAGAGCTTCAAGTGGTATGGGAAACCTGATACGACACATATATATGCAACTACTAAAATCATGTCCTGAGTCGGGCATTCCCATGCTCAGTAGCTATGTCAGAGTGATTTTCTCATAAAATATATGTGACGATGTTGGCTGCCAATAAGCACAATGCGGGTCTGGTGTCATAATAGGATCATTCTGATGAGCTGTCTCCAAAAAACGATATACGCAACTTGGGAGAGGAAGCAAGGGTGATTGATGCAAGCCTCTACCCAAGGTCTTGATTTCTGCTTTACCGAACATCATAGATAGATACATGTGAATATATGCGTTGATGTTGAACATGCACGAAATCATCTGATTACCAGTCAATAATGGAGACCATTAACAGACGTGAGGAAGGCCACCAATAATGGTGATGGTCTCCAAGATGCACAGTACAATCTAACGAGTGTGAAAGATGTTTTTGTCATCGAACACCCATAGAATCGCTTAACCAGGAGCCAATAATGAGAACCCCTTATCAAACACAAGGCGACCTGCCATTAATGTCGGCAAGTACCAAGGAACTGAATGTGTTTCTGGGTTGCCTTCCTAGATAGAGTGTTGAAGTCTATAGGAAGATACTTGTCGAAAGGTAGGCAATAATGTGTTCTACATCAATCGACACAAAACGGGACAAGAATGATTTGTTTTTGAGGAATCTTTGAGCATGAGGTCTAAACAACAGAGGGCATGATGAAAGGACATGCTTGATGGATTGATGGAGGAAACAAAAGGTTACCCTTGAACAATAGAAGGCACGGCAATGGTTTTAACCATGAAACACTAGACTCATGAACATCAAAGAGTGTTAGGATACAGAGATGTAAGAACATCAAGGTATTTAGGCTAAACTCATAGGATGGTAGGATTCATATTGAGAGGCCGTCACAAGGAAGGTTTATCTGAGGGAGTGCCATGTTCAAGGGAACAACTACTGCCAAACCATGCTTTCTAATATTGAATTCAGTTGTATTGTCTACTTTCCCCGTCTGATTAGTTTAGTAAGTCTAGACGGATAAACTCGTCGATTTTTTCATATTTTAAGAGTCTGAAAAGGATTTCGAAAAGAGCGACTCTATGCCCTATCTAATTAGTTTAATGATTCCAGACATGCAAACTCGTCGATCTTTTCATGTTTTGAGAGTCTAAGAAGGATCATAAAAAGAGCAACTCTATATCTGGTATTTATAATTTAATGAGTCTAGACTAGACAACTAGGTGGTCTTTTCATATTTAGAGAGTTTGAAAAGATCGTAAAGAATGACTCCATGGTGGTCCCTTTGTCATAGTTGTTAACTAGGTGAGACAAAAGGTTAATAGTATACCTAGATCGATTACTTTTTCGTGAGTTAATCTATTGAATCTGGATAAAGAAAAACCTATGTTCAATAGATGTTGACCTCATTTTGTTATGAGTACGAGGAGACAGAATAAACTCGTTTTTCGACATGAATTTTTAATGAGTCACGTGACGAAAAACTCAATACCTTCATCAAATTTTAATGAGTCAAATGAAGAAAATTCAAGGTATCTTTTTCAATTTATTGAGCAAGGAAAAAGAGGTAAAATAACTGCTCATTCCTTCGTCGTAGATTTAACGAGCCTGAAGAAGGGGAAAAACTCGGGGATTTTTCGATTTAAGAGTGGGAAATGGTCCCAAAAAAGCAAGTGCTCTCGTTGTTGCCGTAGATTTTTAACGAGCCCAGTTGACAAAAACTCGGGATTTTTCAGTTTAACGAGCAATAAAAGTACCTAAAAGAATGCTTGGGTTATCTTTA
The DNA here is from genome assembly GCA_000404065.3 of Pinus taeda. Taxonomy (NCBI): domain Eukaryota; kingdom Viridiplantae; phylum Streptophyta; class Pinopsida; order Pinales; family Pinaceae; genus Pinus; species Pinus taeda. The sequence continues at coordinate 304,540 of APFE031361829.1, read as the reverse complement.
TAAATATTTAACGAGCCTAAAGAAAAAACTCGAGATTTTTTCAGTTTTATGAGCGAGAAAAAAACGTCTAAAAATAATGTTCTAATGGTCTTTTTTAGTTTATTGAGCTAGAAAAAGAGTGAAAAAGAGTTGCTCAAACTGTTGTTGTATGTGTTTAACGAGTCCAATGATGACAAACTCGACGATTTTTCAGTTTTTTAGAGTGAGAAAATATCACATTAAGGAAAAGCGCTCCTTGAGAATTGCATGCAGCTTTCACTGCTTTTCATTCCTGAAGCTACTTTCATCAAAAGCATAAAAAGTATAAAAAACAACAATTCCTATCCATATGGGTTCATTCATGATAAAAATCATGGGGAATGGACTACTTTCTCTTTAATGATTTCAAAAAATCATGTCTCCAAAAATAAATATAAGGAAGTGTTTTGAGCTTTCACATTCACCATTTTCACTATTTGAGAATTATGAGAGCATTTTGGAGCTAAAGAGGAGCAGATTTTCCGCGAACCATTGTAGGAGATCCGGGCGACCATTCAACATGCCGTCAGTGCCAAGTAGAGGCTAAAACCTTGCTCTGTGCATTTCTTAACCTTTCTTAACAGTTTCAGGGGTGGATGTTTGCAAATCTAAGGTGCCCTGAAGCAGTGTTTGCGCGCTAATGCCCTCCAGATGGCTTGTAGGGAGTGTTAAACGACCTGTACAACCTACTGGATGGCGTTAATCCTCCCTATATACTACTGGGGGGAGAGTTAGAGCTTAAGAGCATAGTTTAAAACTGTTGGGTTGTGTTATATTCTTTCCACGAATAACCCACGTACTTAACCGAGGGGTTAGAAGGGGCGAATAACTCCCCCTTCATTGTGCCAATTGCGTAGCAGGGGGAGTCGCAAGGGGTTTGAGGGGTGCAAGTAACCCCACTCTATGGGGTCCGGGTAGACCTACCTATGGTTTTGGAGCCTATGTTAGGTTGGGCAGACCTACCTATGGTTTTGTGCATGATTTTCGCACATGGTTTTAGACGCGATGGTTTTTGGTCCATGGTTTTGGACGTGATGGTTTTCGGTCCATGGTATTGGATTCTTCGGCATATATAAATATGTATTGTAACATTAAAAGGAACATAATGAAAAATCAAGCTAGTAGTCCCAGTTTTGGGATCCAGAGGAAAATCTCTGCGTATACGTGTTTTATGTGTTATGCTCTCACATTGTTTATTTTCTACGTTTTAGAATTCGTAGGCAGGTAATTTTTGTACGGGGTTAAAACCTACATTTGGTATCAGAGCTATTTTGGCTTCAAGGGGACGTCTTTATTGCTGAGGGGTTTCTCTTGGGCCTGTGGTAGACCCCGTTCAGTGGGAGATATGCGGGATCAATTCTGGTGGTGAAAGAAGATGGCGAGCAGTGGAAAGATAGAGATCGAGAAATTTAATGGTCAGAGTTTTGAGTTGTGGAAACTCAAGATGGAGGATATGTTAGTGGATAAAGATTAGTGGATTGCGGTAGATCCGGGTACTAAACCAACGGGAGTGTTTGATGAAGAACGAAATAAGTTAAAACGGAAGGCAAAGAGCACAATACAATTGTGTGTCTCAGATTCAGTATTGCTTAATGTTTCTGGGGAAGCTACGACTAAGAACAATGTAAACTTTGAAACGGGAACTATAAACTCAAAACGAGAACTTTGGCCAAGAAACCCCGTAAAAACATAAAAATTGGTGCTAAAAACGAAAAGCGTTGATGTTGGAATAACACATTTTTTTTTCTAGGGTAAATTTTCAACATGTTTTAAAAATGGCAGTGAAAACCAATTTGTTGTGCGAAAATTGTTTAAAAAACACCCTGAACACGAAAAGTGTTGACGCTCGGATAACACCTTTTTTTTATTTTATTTTTTTTATTTTTTTCATGGATAAAATTTCAAAATTTCAAAATAATGACATAAAATATTTTATCATGACCCCGGAAAACATTAAAATTAAAAAAATAATGAAAACATAAAATAAAATTAAAAATTAAAACAATGAAAAAACACAAAACAAAAAAAGTTAAAAAAAATAACAAAACATAAATTAAAATATATACT
>APFE031361829.1:245119-300863 GCA_000404065.3 Pinus taeda | reverse complement strand
ATCAATATTTAAAAAAGAAAAAATTAAAACAACTTGAAAATTCGTTAAATAATCATAATCTAAAAAAAATTTGGACATAATAAATTTTAAAGTGTGAAAAATAAGTCTTCTAAAAAAAAGGTATGCTGCATCAACATGTTTCAAAATCAGCATGAGAATCACTAACATTTAAAAACAAATATTTATATTTGATACATAAAAAAATTTAAAGTGTCAAAAATATGCTCCCAAAAAAATGAATTGTATTTTGCATTACCACCTTTCAAAATCGGGTCACGTTTTTACTACCCCTACGAAACAGGTAACCGTATCGGTTATTTAAAGTGCCAAAAACTATGCTCTAAAAAAAATATGTATGTTTTGCATCGCCGCTTTTCAAATCGGGTTAATTTTTTGCTATCTCTACAAAACGGGTAATAGTATTAGTTCTCGTTTCAAAGTTTACATTGTTTAAGGCATTATGGGACAAGTTAGGGACTTTGTACCAATCTAAGTCTCTAGTGAATAAACTGTTCTTGCGGAAAAAATTGTATAATCTGAGGATGAAAGATGGAGACTCGGTGACAGAGCAACTGAATGCATTTAATACTGTGGTAAGTCAATTATTGTCCGTTGATATTAAAATTTCAGATGAAAATAAGTGCATCCGTTTGTTGTGTTCTCCACCAAATTCGTGGGATAGTCTGGTTATTGCAATAGGTAGCAATAGTCTCATCCTTGCTGACGGAGGAGATGAGAAGGAAAAATATGGAGAGCCAGAATGGTGATGCCTTGTCTGTACGAGGATGGTCCCAAAACAGAAACAAAAATAAGTCATCGAGTGGGAGATCTAAATCTAGAGGAAGATCTAAATCTCCAGGAAAACCTGTAAAGGTGGTGTGCTGGAAATGCGGAAAGGAAGGGCACTACAAAATGGAATGTAAATCTAAAGCTCTTGATAAAGGAAAGGGATCTGATGATGCTCGTTCTGCAAAGGCAAAAACCACCTCAAATGAAGGTGGGGATGTGTACTTGGCTTCTTCAACTACACATGTAGATCATGAGGCATGGTTGGTTGACTCAAGTGCATCCTTTCACTTCACTCCTCATAGAGAGTAGTTCTGCGAGTATGAGAAATACAATGGTGGTGATGTCTTCTTAGGGGATAATAGGAATGTTAGAATCATTAGTTTCAGAAAATTAGAGTTGAAGTTGCAAGGTGGAAGGGCTAGAACACTTTCGGGTGTTCTGCATATTCCCGCATTAGCTAGAAATTTGATTTCTGTAAGCAAGCTGGATGATGCATGTGAAAAAATAGTGTTCGAGAAGGATATGTGCAAGATGGTTCGAGGAGCACTGATATTGATGCGGGGAGTTCAGATTGGAACTCTATACAAGCTGCAAGGTAGCACTGTTGTTGATGGGTGCAATAGTTCTGTGGCTCCTGAAAGTGGAGCAGAAAATCTAGTGGTCACTGGAGAGAAGACCATGTCGTGTCATCAAAGGCTTAGAAAAATTGGAGAGAAGGGCTTTTGAATACTTCATCGTAAAGGTATGGTAGAAGGTATGAGTAATAGCGCTCTGGATTTTGATTTCTATGAAAATTGTGTATATGGGAAGCAGAATCGGGTGAGTTTCCCCTCTGGTGGTAAGAGGGGGAAACAAATATTAGAGCTTGTGCATAGTGATGTGTTTGGACCTGTGAAGGTTCCATCACTGGGTAAGTCTGTGTATTATGTATCATTTATAGATGACTTCTCAAGGAATATATGGACATATTTCCTTAAGAAGAAATATGAAGTCTTTGACAGGTTTAAAGAATTTAAGGCTCTGGTGGAAAACCAGACAGAGAAGAAGATAAAGATGGTGAGGATAGATAACGGTGGAGAGTTTTGTAGTAAGGAATTTGAAGAATTCTGTAAGAAGTGTGGTATAGCACATCAGAAGACTACTCCATATACACCTCAGCAAATTGGAGTTGCAGAAAGAATGAACAAGACGTTGATGGAAAGGGAAAGAAGCATGCTCAGTGGTGCCCGGTTAGGACAAGAATTTTGGGCAGAGGTAATGGAGACAACATGTTACCTGATCAACAGATCACCTTCATCAGCGTTGGAGGATAAGACTCCATAAGAGGTATGGATTGGTAAGAAACCCTCTCTTTCACATCTGAGGGTATTTGGTTGTGATGTAGATGTACATGTTCCAAAGGAGAAACAAACCAAGTTGGATAATAAATCTGAAAATTGCATATTTATTGGGTATAAGGGTGGTTTAAAGGGTTATAAGCTTTGGAACCCAGTAACAAGGAAGGTTGTGTACAACCTAGATGTGGTGTTCAGAGAGGTGAAAGATGTTATTAAACATAAAGTCAAACCAAAAGAACTTAAAGAGATAGAGTTTGAGCTAAAGGAGGAAGAATCAGACTCTACAGTAGAGGAGGAATCAGAAGATGAAGAGCCACACACTTCAGGTGTGAGAAGATTAGTTCAAGAAAGAAGGTAACCAGAAAGGTATAGTCCATCTGCTCTCTGTTCAAATTTTGCTTTATCTATTATTGATGATGATCTCAGAACTGCGAAGGAAGCAGTAGATTTAGAGGATGGAAAACTATGGAAAGAGGCCATGGTTGATGAAATGACATCTTTGCACAAAAATGAGGCTTGAGATCTGGTGGAGTTGCCAGCTGGAAGGAAACCCATTGGCAACAATGGGTGTTCAAGAAGAAGACAAATTGAAAAGGAAATATGGAGAAATACAAAGTTCGGTTGGTAGCAAAAGGTTATTCCCAAGTGTCAGGAATTGATTTTGGTGATATTTTTTCTCCTTTTGTCAAGGTAACTTGTATTAGATTACTTTTATCTGTTGCTGATGCTTTTGATTTTGAGGTAGAACAGATGGATATGAAGACATCATTTCTTCACAGGGATCTAGAAGAGGAGATTTACATGAAGCAACCTGAAGGCTTTGCGATGAAGGGTAAGAAAGAACTGTTATGCAAGTTAAAGAAGTCTCTGTATGGGTTAAAACAGTCACCAAGGGTGTGGTATTAGAATTTTGATACATTTATATGGGGACTTGGCTTCACCAGAAGCAAAGCAGATCACTATGTGTATTTTAAATTAATTGGTGACCATGTTATTTATCTGGTCTTGTATGTGGATGATATGTTGCTGGTTGGAAATGACAAAGAAATTATCGAGGTTTTGAAGACCCAATCGTCCTCCAAATTCAACATGCGAGATCTTGGTGCTGCAAACTATATTTTGGGCATGGAAATTAAAAGAGACAATATTGCAGAGGCTTAATATGTAGGATAGTAAACCGGTGAAGGTTTCTATTCCTATAGGTGTAAAGTTATTTGCTGAACAGTGTCATAAGGCACAAGAAGAGGAAGAGGATATGTCTCGTGTTCCATATGCAAGTGCGGTCGGAAGACTGATGTATGCGATGGTCTGTACGAGACCAGACATTGCACAAGCAGTGGGAATATTGAGCAGGTTTATGTCAAAACCAACGAAGGAGCATTGGACAACAATGAAGCGGGTTTTTAGGTATTTTCTTGGCATTAGTGATTATGGTTTGTGCTACCATGGAAGACTAGGATTGGAAAAAGTTTTAGATATCCATGGCTTTGTTGATGTAGACTGGGTTGGAGATATGGATTAGAGAATATCTACAAGTGGGTATGTGTTTAACCTATTTGGAGGTGTAGTCAGTTGCATGATTAAGAAACAATCTGTAGTGGCATTATCAACTACAGAGGCAAAATACATGGCAGCCACTCATGCAAGCAAGGAAGCAGTTTGGTTGTAGAGGTTGTATTCAAGTATGGGGTTAGTATAGGGAGCTATAAGGGTAGACTGTGACAGCCAAAGTGAAATTTTCTTAACAAAGAATCCTACTTACCATTCAAAGAAAAAGCACATTGATGTTCAAGATCACTCTGTGAGGGATATGATAAAAGACAAAAAGGTGTTGCTGGTAAATATGGACACTTTGAAGAATACTGCAAATGCATTGAAAAAATCTGTGAGCTCTGAGAAGTTCTCTTGGTGTAGAGAAACAATGGGCGTTGCAACTCATGCAAGGATTCCTGAAGCTATTTTGCCCCATTTTGACTATTATTAGGCTTATTTTGTGCAGGTTTCAGGCCATAATGACTAGTCTATGGAGAGAACGGGCCCATGATAGCGAGGAATTGTTGATGCAAAATGATCCAGCATGCATACTTGCATTGTGACGTTGCGGTTTGCTGATGTATGAAAATTTGGAGTTGATGAAAGGGCAGGAGGATTTATTGAGATGGATTATCCAGCACTGGGATGAACACGAGCAAGTGTTCATGATTGCAGATCAGGAGCTGGCTATTGAATGTGATGACATGTACTTTTTAATTGGTCTGTCGTGCTGTGGGGCATAGGCAAACCTCACCAGGGGTAGGCCAGATCCACGATCTACCCTAGAGCTGGTGCCATCCTACTGCTTCCCTGAGAGCGGACTAGTTAGCAACAGAGTCCCCATAGACAGGATAAGGTCCAGGTCTATGAGGGCAATTCTATGGTTGATTGTGCAGTTGGCGGGGTCAAAGAGTCCCCATGTTGCAACAAAGGCCCAACTGTTGCTTGTAGTTGACTGTGTCCAACCATAGATGTTCAACTGGTGTGAAGCAGTGCTTCGCCAGTTGAAGGTAGAGTTAACTGCATGCAAGACTCATACCCAACACAGTTTTGGGTATGGTACTCTCATAGTTTCATTTATTCTTGAGAGGGTACCTGTTATGTGCCCAAGGATGAGCTTAGGTTTGTTTGATCCAAGGGAGTCGAGGCAGGGGCAATGGTCATCACTCTATCCTTGCACAGGATGAGGACCGATCTGATATTTCTTCGAGGAAGATTTCTTCCAGTGGCTTTGTGGCTAAATTGTGATGATTGATGACTATGCTTATGAGGGAATGGACTTCACCATGCATTTTATCCCAAAAACCAAAGACATAGTAGGTTCATCTGTGTTAGGTACTAGGGCAACCTGCCCCAGTCACCTTGTGTAAGTCCCTAAAAGCTTGGCCACTAAGGATGCCTCATATCATAGACACTACTAGGGGGGACATAGTCGTAGACAGTACGCTGTGTGGGAAGGATACCTGAGTCCCCGACTCAGCTCCGAAATTCCCGAAGGGATCCCAAATACACAAAATACCCAAAGGAGTTGCAAGCGAAGGCTGGCTACCTTCACTTACAGTTTGACGTTGTCTCGTATTTAGCTCCGCTTTGACTAGAGTGGTCTCGGTAGTATGAGTGCAGAAGGAATTTTCTCTCTTGTAATAACACTAGTTTTGGTTTATGATCTTGGGCAGTTTACTCATACTGCATATCCCAAGTTCCTAGCCTAAACTAATGTTTGTTTGCTCAATAAATAGTTGCTGATTGATTTTAGGTAAATTTATGTGTACTTTTTTTAGTGTCTTTGGTAGGGGAGTTGACGTATGAAATGTGATGGGACTCTGACTCAAAAATCATGCACAAGACAAAACTTAAAAAATATTCAATTCGACGAAAACAGGTTGTATTCTACATGTGAGAGTCTTTCACATATTCATATTTGTTCCATGTATCCTAGTCATTATAACACATGCATAACCAACATAAATCTTTCCAATGCTTTCCTAACAACTATTTGAAACCAAAATAAAGCATATTTTAACCAGCTAAGCAGAAGAAGGAATAAAAAATGTGGATCTTTCTTTCATAAAAAATGTTTTAAGAAAGAAAAAAGACTTATTTTGCTGAAAAAAAAATTCTTTCAGGACACCGATCTTGCTAACAAAATGCAGCTGTAGATCCCTTTCAGTCCATGAGGAGGCCTCCCATCCCTTTGAGTTTACAGACATCACTGTATGTCTAGATTTGGGGGATTAACACTCTATAACAATGGGCACAGAGAGTTACCGGGTCCACTAATGCTATGTGTGTGCAAACATAGAGCTTTATAAAGCACTGTGTAGTCTGCTAACCTACATTAGTGTGGGAAAACAACTCAAAACAGAGCTTTCAGGATTAGATTCAAGGATGAATATATGAAGGAAGAATGCAACAAGGTTTTGGTGGGTCAGAAACGGAATGCAGAAGTAAAGGGAGGCCTTAGAAGGAGGAGGAAATTGAGAACTTTTTAGGTAAATCGGGAACTAGATGTATAGTCCCCATCGGAGTCGCTAATTCTACTATAAGATAAAATGCACGATGTATGGAGAATGGAGATACACTCAAGGGTCTTCCCAAGACCCTTGGCAGACTATAATATTATCTACAACCGTCACAAAGTTACATGCATGTCCATAAACATTAACTAACTATCAAAGAAAAATAGATGGATTACCTCAAGCCTCCATGCAGATTTGCTGGAGAGCACAATGCAGCTAGGTGGAAGTCCCCTGAGTCGGCTCCAGATAAAGTCCTACACATAGAAGAGAAAAGCATAATCACAACATACAACCTTGATAACTAATTCATGAATACATAAAATACAACTAGTTACACATAACTAAGCTACTCATGCTAAAAGGTATTGGACAAATAAATAAATGAATGATAGTACCAACACCACGGAGTAGACAGTACAACTACAGTTCTATATTAATGTTCGAAGAGTGATTACAACCATCTTTTGCATCAGCCTTCCCTTACTCATCCAGCTTCTCTCTCTCTCCCCCTTCTTGCCAAATTCTTATGCTTAGATTTGAGACTATGCTTAACAATCAAGTAAGCTACCCTTTCAAATGATCTGACCCCTATCACCACAGCCCTAGCTTTTCTCATGTAACAATTGAGTTAGGGTTTCCAAGTTCCTCAATGAGTTCATTAAGGTAAAAGAAATGAAGTTTCCATTCTTTTCAGCTCTTTCCCATTTGCCTCCTTCATTAGGATTAGAAATCCCCCAAATAGGTCAAACTTGAGATGTTTCCTTGCTTTTCTTGAGTAGATTTAGGAGAAAATATCTACATATTTATGAGCCAATATGCTCCATTTACTTTTAGAACTTCATTAGGATCCACTAACACTGTTCCCGAACTAACCACTAGAGTAAGTAGGGTCACTAACGCACCCTTAGGCTTACAGAGAAGCTTTATAAAGCAGGTTGTTAGTGTATAGCCAGCGTTAATGTGGAAACAAGGTATGTGATCTTGGTCTTTTCTTCAGCTATCGTGCCTTTCTCCTCTGAACTAATGAGGGGGTCATTTTGCTATATAACATTCATGCCCTAAACAAGTCACCCCTTTGAATGCCTCCTTCCCAGAAAGTTTCATGACTTGAACACATCCAGAAATAGCCTCTAGAGGGACCAGTGCAGGTAAGCCCTTATGGAGGTGCATTGCAAAGTAGTTAAGTCCACTGCTAGGGTGCTCTGCAGAGCACTTAGGCTTCCTTTCACCTGTGCTGGGCGAGAATGAGTGAAATTCACATAGGGTTTGGGGAATATTATTATCTTTTGGAGTCATCTAGAATTTTCCCTCACTTATGAACTCCTATGAGCTTGAATATGGATGACAAATGAGTTAAGGTGCATCCTATCCTCTCATCCCTTCCTCCATGGAACTAATTCTAAGTATGGAAGGCCATTTAATGCTGCCATTAATGAAAAAATCTCCTTCATCTTCCTATAAATTGACCACTCATCTAAGTGATTAGGGGTTGCATTATGTTGAATTGTAAGGAGATAATGCTGCTATGAGATTTGGCTTTGAAGCAAGTATTGTGATGCTACAAGTTTGTCATGCTTTTGATGTGATGTGGATAGGATCCAAGCTAGAGGAATGGCTTTGAATCAGACACCAATGGTTGTAGTTCATTATTCTCTCTAATAAAGTGTTTGTACATTTTTCCCATATGTTTTTATTGTTTCATAATGCTTATGTGTGTGAATTGTATTTGATTCCTTTCACTTATATTCAATATATCGTATGCTTTTTTTTGTCTTCTATTGTGCTTACATGGTACTTCTCAAGTGGATTAAGTACGGGAAGGAGTGACAGAATCGATACAAGGGAGACGAGAGGAAAGCCGAACTACAAGTAGGCCTTATATCTTCTCATCGTATCTATTGCTTATATGAAAAGTCTAAAACACTTTAAATTGTTGTTCTAGATACAACTACTTATCTAGGGAATTAGTATTTATTCGTAGATGCTAAATTCTCCAAAACAATTTGATTTTTGATAGTGGGAGGCAAAAGAAAATGATCTCAATTGAGGTCATAAATATATTGAAGTTTTTGATAGTGCAACATGCCTAATTATACACCATTATTTGGTAGAGCCATGGACAATAAATCGGTGTCAGTTAACAATGCTACCTATCATATAGGATCAAGCACTTTAAATGTGAATTACTATGTGATGTTGCCCCACTTGAAGTTTTGGATGTTCTTTAATGGCAACCTTGGATTTAGAAATATCATTATTCTATTAGTATTTTCCCCATAATGTCATTGTTACTCTCAGAGGCCAATCCTATAAGGTGCCATAAGTGGTTGCAACTACTAAAATTTTATTTATCTAAGAAAAAAAATACCAACTGGTAATATCTTTGACTAAAATGTTAGTCCTCTTCATGGTTTGGTAAAAGGTGAAAGGAATATCAATAGACTACCAAAACCAAAACACAAGGCCTTTCTACACAATAAGAAGCAAGTGAAAGTGGTCGTACAGACATACAAAGATAAATTTGCTCCACCTATGCAGGTGCGTTTGCACTTCCAATTCAAACACTCAATTTACTTAATGTCATGTGCGTTTACTTAGTGGCCCAACATATAGATGATATCTCTTGGAGTATGAGGAAATAAAATTTATATTCATGAGCTCAGATAAAAGTGTCATATTTGACCAAGCTACTCACCTTGCATGAGTCCAATTGAATTTGTGTGGAAGAAGGATGGGACATGGAGAATATATATATATATATATATATATATATATATATATATATATATATATATATATATATATATATATATATATATATATATATATATATATATATATATATATATATATATTTTAACCTTGGTAGGAATCTCCAATTTTTGGGTTTACATGTCCATTGTTCACCTCGCTATGGGGGGATGTAGCACAAGATTCGAACCAAAGATCTTTGGTTCGATGAGACTTCATTCCACGACCATCACCACTTGAGCTACCCTGGGCGGACTAATGGAGACTCTATATTGATTATATAACAATGATTTTTTTTTCAAGAATAGATACATGATCCATAGGATTGATGATCTTCTTAACCAGCTTAAGGGTGCCAAGTTCTTCCATAATATTGATATAAATTTAGGCTACCAATAAGCTCCAATTCAATAAACTTATGCATGGAAGACAACCTTAAAATTTAGAGAAGGGACTTTTGATCAGTTGTTCATGCTCTTTACCTTGAATATTTCTGCAACAATGTTCATGAGTATGATGGATAATTCGTTGTATCCTTCCACAAAATATTTTGTTATTTATATTTGGATAGCATACTTGCAACACATTTAGCTATCCTTGGGCACCCTAAAACAACATAAGTTGTATTCCAATATGGAGAAATTCTAATTTAGCATGTAAAGAATATAATATATGTGATACAATATTGATGAACATGGGGAGCATGTGGACCAAGCTGAGGTCCATGTCATTAGGGATTGGCCAGCCTCATGAATCTGATATAGAATTGTAGCTTCTTAGGCCTTGCTAAATTTTACCCAAGGCTCATGTTGGGGTTATTTCAAATCGCTCGACCCTAAATTGAAGTCACCAAGGGTGGACCAAAAGAATCCTTTTCCTATTCTCAATCAAGACAAAAAAAATTGGGGATATGAAATTCCATATCTGTTTTATGCCAATCTCGACCCTCCCAAACTGACAACATCCATTTGATATTGAGATAAATGTCTCTAATGATGCTATTTGAGAAATTATCATTCAACAAAGACATCTTATGTCCTCTCATAGTTAAACATTTTTCCATATTTTTCAGAGATACCCCATATATGAGAAGGAAATTTACTTCATTATACATGCATGATGACAATGGAAGAATTTATATTTAAGGGATGGATGCAATCATCCATAATGACCACATTCCTTTGAAATTAATGTATACACAAGGGAAGTTACAAAATGACTACCATAAAAAATGCTCCACGTGGCTGCAAAAATTCCACTTAAACATCAAATACCTATCATGTCACATACTACCTTAATTAGGCCCCAATTGTGGCATTAGAAATAGTTCTTGACACTTGTGTTCACATGAGCTCTACATGTCCAAATTTATACAAATAGGCTTTGACTTTACTCCCACAAGATGTTGATAGTCGAAAATCAAGTACTAGACTTCCACCTCGATCATGCTATCTTATGCTTCCTAGGCCATAATTATGTTCCTCCAAGTGATAATGTGAAGATGATAATGGAGGTACATTACAGTCACCAGGTGAGGAACTTTGGTGTGCATAAAATAGTAGGAGTACTTTAGAATTATTTATACTAGTCAAAGCTTCAACACGATGCCAACCATATATTATAGCGTGCACAACCTCTAGCATTTCCAATCGAACATAAATACGAGTGGGTTATATACTCCTATACCTACCCTATAAAATCTCTAAGAGTCAATCTCAATGGGTTACATGTCATGTTTACCACCCACTTAACCATGGTAATGATTATGGGTTTTTTGTTATTGACTAGTTCTCTTAGATGGCCATTTTTTCACCATGCAAGACGAGTATCACAAATAAATCCACTATTAAACTTCTCTTTGAGCATGTATATGTTTAATTTGGGTTTCCATAGACCATTGTTGTATATGGACATGAGGTTCCTTAATGTCATATAGTTTAGCCTATGGTCTTTGATGCATACCAAGTTTCCAAATCGATTACCTTTTATCCAAAATCATATGGACAAACAAAAGTTGTCAATAAGTTGATTGTGCATATCTTGCACATGTACAACTCTAAGCATCAACATACATGGGATAAAATCATTCCATATTTTCATGATATCTATAACAAAACCCTTCATAGCTTTATGAGCCACAATCATTTTCAAATGCACTTGGCATTTAAACCATGGGCTTTAATTGATATAGTTATGGTCATTGCATATTCACCAATAGAGTTCTCCCATGGTTAGGTCAAGACATATAGAGTAGCCTAATTTTTTGAACAGATCTGACATCTATAACATTAGGTTGATGATCTCCTGTAGAAATTCCATTCAAGGTTAAAGTAGTGACATGACCAAGGTAACAACTCTGGTAAAAATTCCATGTAATAAAAGTTAATAAAGGACAAATAACAACCACAGTTGATGGTACACTTATTGCAAGCTGAATGTTGGGCAAGACATCCTAGTGTGGGCGTTCATTTGGTTATTAATGGCTAAGAAGATTGGAAAAGGAAATGGCAAAGGAAAAATGGCAATTCTGGCACATTTATTTATGAAAATAATGGAAATTAGGAGAAAAGGGAAGTGAAAGGTCACAAGTTGCATGTTTTTTCCACTGGAAAAATCGTAATCTTTCATTAACTTTGAAAAATTACATATTGTAGATGCAATATGCATATGCTATCAGTCTAGCCCCAGAGGGCTCAGTCAAAATTTTGAAGGTTCTTCAAAAAAACTGTATACTGTCCAGAACACCACGCAGGATGTTTATATATAGGAGGCTTGTATTAAGTTTGTACATGTGCCACGCAAGGCCATACATAAATATCCTATATAATATATACATAATTTTCAAAGAAAACATTGTTAAAAAAATTTCCAAAATAAAACCAGATCATGGGCTCTCTGCCCTGGTCACAAGTTGCATGTGAGGAGGAAATTAAAGGAAAATAATGGAAAATGAAGAAAATAGAGGCCTCATTCATAAAAAGGCTACTAAGGATTAGTTGGTAACCTTTTGTCAGTTCAGTGTTGGAGCTCTCTCATTATTCTCTCTCTCTCTCTCTCTCTCATACTCTTGGATACTTAGAGCTTTCTTGGAGCACACTTGGAGGGTGTGGCATACTTGGAATTTTGGGGCAAGAAGGGAAATGAAGAGAAGGCAAGTGCAAGATGACCTTTGGATCAACATCTATAGTTGGATTTTCTTGCAGGTACCAAGTTTCATGTATGTTTTCCTCACTAGTTTTGGCATGCATGGCATATGCATGTGGTTTGTTGGTTGTGAAATGTCATTGGCATGGAGGATGATTGGGATTGACAATGGATTTCCTAACCTTTCTATTTCTTAGATAGTGATGGAGATTGTGAGTTCATTGCATTATTTATTTCTGGTTTGTTCTCATGTTTCCTTAGATTGGGTTGAGTTACTAGTTCTTGTTGAACATTGGATAAACCAATGCTCCCTGTGTGTTCTGTGATGTGGAATAATCACCTCATATGGATCCTTATCCCTGGTGATGCGATCGTTGACTAACACCTGTAAGTTTTGGTTTAATAAAATTCATGATTCCCAACAAGTGGTATCATAACATAGGTCACGAGTTCGATACACACCCAACTTGCGTTGGAGGGAGATTGATGGACATTGGATAAACCAACATTTCCTGTGTGTTTTGTGACATGGAATAACCACCTCTCATGGATCCTTATCTCTAATGATGTGATCCTTTACTAACACCTACAGGTTTTGATCGAACGAAAATCGTGATTCCCAACATTTCTTGGAGCCTTGGTTGTCTAACGCTTTGGAGTCCTTGGTGGGTTGAGTTACTAGTTGTGGAGCCTTGGTAGGACAAACCTCTAGAGCTTACTAAAAGTTCTGGGTTGAGTTACCAGTCATGGAGCCTTGGTTGGAACAAATGCTTTGGAGCCTTAGAACTCTTGGATAGAGACCTCTATGATTATGGTTTTGTGATGTCCGATAGAGAGGTGGAATCATTGGTTGATGGGTTGAGGAGGATATCCTCTGTAAGCCCTAGATGGTTTCAAATTGATGTGTTCTATGAGGTCCCAAATTCATGCTTGGAATATGGAATGGGGGTGAATGACTGAAGAGATATTTAGCTCAACCATTCTACAGTTAGGTGGAACGTGGAAGTCCCATCCCGAGTTTGGATTTTCCATCATCAATATGAGTTTATTTCTCCTTGTAATTCTATGAGTATTATACTAGTTTATATGTGGATCATGTAGTTTTGATTTCAATGGTATTTTTTTTGCTATTATGTTGGTTATATATATGTTTTATGGCAATAGCTATGTATGCCTCTCATTATGTTTTTACTGGTAAATGAATGAAAAATGTATCTATGACCTAATGGATGAAATGGGAGTTGATTTATTGAGGCATCAATTCTTCTTAGCAATTCTCAGATAAGTATGAGACCCCTTTGCTCAGATATATTATTTACACATGTAGATTACATATGCATGATACATTTGATGAAATGTCTGTCATGGCTAGTGGGGGTCCATTCATGGTGTTATTCAAGTGGTTGCATTTATACTTTCATTTCCTTGTTATTTTACTATTCTAAATATGTCATCCAATTATCGATAGTGGCCTGGGCTCTCGGCCTGAAAAAGTGGCTCAAATCAGGGGGACGTTGGCACAAAACTCTGGAAAATAGTCCCTAGACACTATCTTGCATGCCTATGAGAACGTGCATAGGTCCCTGGAAACTGGCATGTGCATAGCATGAGAGCCTCCAGAGGTCAAGTGGTCCAAAATATCAACGGGACCCAGGGTCTGATTAGTAGCGAGGTTGGATTGGTTCTTAATGGTCCTAATGCTTATGTTGAATGTATGTATGGTGTGTTCCATTGGTTCCACTTCCCTAATGTTATTTAGGAGGTTGAATCATATCATAGTGGCCTCTCGTCACATTTTTACCAAAGTTGGCCAATTGCTTAGGCAGATGTGGGAGGAGGGTGTTACATAGTGGTATCAGAGCATGGTTCACCCCTATGACTGGATGGGTTGTGTATTGGTCATGCATGCATGTCAGTTTCATGTGTGTCTCTTATGATTGCATTTCCTGTGCTTGTTGCATTTGCATAGTGTTGATCATGGTTGTAGGGATGTCGTAGTGGGGAAGTTGACGTTGTTATTGTGGGATTCATCGTCATGAGTGTATGTCTAGTTACATGTTGTTATATGTCACTTACATGTATTCATTTTTTCCTAGTTACATTCTCGTATGTTTGGTTGCATTCTTGTATGCTTGGTTACATGTATAATTCTTCTAGGTTTGGTTACAAGTATTGTTCATTTATGCTTGATTACATGTGTTTATGCATGTGTGTGGTTGGTTACGCATTTCTTATGCATGTTAATGGTTGCATGTGGTGAAGTGTACAATGATGTAATGGTTTTCTTCATGCATGAGGTCATGGTATGTATTTTTGATAAGGTCATGCATTAATGACTGGACCCTAGCTAGAATGATGGTTGCATGGTTATATACTTATATGTTATGTTTCTATATACTGACATGATTAAGTTATACATGTATCACACTAATTTGTTGATCTTGCAAACAAGGTATCCTTCCCAAGCTATACTAAAGTACATTGGTTTATTGTGATTTGGTTTAGTTGACATGATATACCTTGCAGGAAGAAATATCAAATGTCTAGAAATATCATAGAGTACAAAGATTTTCCCTATAAATTAGATGAACAGTATGGTGTTGGGAACTCTCTTAATTTGGAAGACATACTAAGAATCTTAAATGAAGAAATAAGGAGTTGTAAGGGAGATACTCAAAGAATCATACAGGCACAGGAGACACTAGCAGAGGTAAATGTAGTGATACTTCAAATTTTGTTAGATTTGGACTAAAAAGACCACTTCGAATCATCCATGAGTTGTAGGAAAAAACTAATGGGGCATATGGTAGTAGGTCACATGGTGGTCATAGGTCAGATTGCGATGACACAGTTAGAAATGGTAGATTGTTTGACACTCCGGATAGGAGAAGAGATCAACGCAGATACCATTCTAGTTTTGGTTCTGACAAGAATGATGATCGATATAATTATCATCCATACAGGAGGAGTGATAGTTGATAATTTCTAGATGAGTTTAATAAAGAAAAGATACCTACATTCGATGGATAGATGAAGAAACCATAGAATGCAAAGGTATGGTTTCTTGGCATGATGAAGTTCTTTAGGTTGAATGATTATTCAAAGAATATGAAATCCACAGTAGCTACATTTAGTCTCAAGGTAAAGCAGACATTTGGTGGGAAGATGTGAACAATGTCAGGGGTATACATGAGAAATACTTGACGTGGAATGAGTTTGAGAGGCTATTTAAAAGGAAGTGCCTATTATAGAGATACTTTGCTAATAAGGCAAAGGAATTGTGTGGGCTGGGGATGGGATCTATGATAGATGACAAATACACTAGTAAGTTCTTGGAGCTGCTAAGGTATGTTCCTTACCTCAAGGAGGATAAGGCCAAGATTTAGAGATTCACTAGTGGGTTACTGATGGCATTCAAAGATAAAATTGAGTTCCATGAGCCTAAATCATTAGAAGAGGCCATCCAAAAACTAAACCATTGTTATGAACAATCAAAGCGAAAGTCTGAGACTAAGCCAAACTAGAAGGGTAATGCAAATAATAGGGGAAAATGGGACAATAAGCGAGTAAGACCACAAGATTAAGGTAATAAAGAGATGTTGCACCACCTAAGAGGTTCAATGCATCCGATAGAGGACAGGCACATTGATCTGAGGAGCAGAATAAGGAACCTGCATGGTGTTGGACTTATGGAGGAGATCATTGCATGAGGGGTTGTCCGTAATATTAGGGTGGTAGGCCTCATATATATAGTGCACAGGATGCACAAACTATTGGGGATGTTTGTTAGAGTGTTCCTTGTATTTATGCAACATTGGATAACAAAAAGGAAGACCATCAAACATCTATCATTGAGATGGACGGTAATATTTGAGATCAAGTTATTTCTATTTTGATTGACCTTGGATCTAAATATATCTATATTAGTCCTAACTTGGTGGAAAATTGTAGTTTGAGTATGGAATTTCATGTAGAATCTTGCTTAGTGGAGTTGGATACAAGTAGCAAGAAGCAATTTCATCATTGGGTAAGAGCTTGTGCATTTGATTTGAATGATATTCCTACTGCAACACATTTGAATGTTATTGGGACCGTATAGTATGTTGTTGGGAATGGATAAGTTGTATCTTCATAGAACTAAGGTGGATTGTTATGACAAGGCCATTGAGTTCGTGGATGACAATGGGGAACAAATAGTCTTGCAGGGAAAGAAGAAAGACACATAAGTTAGGATGGTAAGAACTAAGAAATAAAAGCGTAGTCACAGGAAAGGGTGTGTGTTATTTGTAGTCCACATCTCTAGTGACAAGGGTAAGGAAGTTGAGGATGCAGATGTTTTGAGTAGGTACCCAAATCTATAACAATTCAAGGATGTATTTCCTAAGGATATTTCAAAGTTTCCAACTCATAGGGAGGTAGACATTTCTATTGAGTTGTTGCCAGGGGTAGCTCCAACATCAAAGGCACCTTATAGGATGAGCACACCTGAGTTGGTAGAGTTGAAGTTGTATTTGAAGGAAATGTTGGAAGAGAGATACATTAGGCCAATTGTATCACCATGGGGAGAACTAGTATCTTTTGTGAAGAAAAAATATGGTACTCTCAGATTATGCATTGACTACATGCAGTTGAATAAAGTAACCATCAAGAACAATTATTAGTTACTGAGGATTGATGATTTGTTTGATCAATTGAATGGAGCATTAGTCTTATCAAATATTAATCTGAGATCTGGACATCATCAGGTACAGATCAAAGAGGACTACATTTACAAGACAACTTTCCAAACCAGGTATGGGAGTTATGAGTTTTTTTAGTTCCATTTGGCTTAACTAATGCTCCAACTACATTTATGTGCTTGATTATTAATGTGGTGTGTCCATATTTGGATAAGTTTGCTATTGAGTTCATTGATGACATGTTGGTATATTCTAAAAATGAGGAAGACCACGCTGAGAATTTAGCAACAATGTTGAGGTTGTTGAGAGAGCATCAATTGTATGCTAAGCTTAGCAAGTGTTGTTTCTTTTAGACTAGGGTACATTACTTGGGACATGTTGTCTCCAAGGATGGAATTGTAGTAGATCCATAAAATATAAGGGCCATAATGGAGTGGTTATATCCTAAGAATGTGGATTAGGTGAGATCTTTCATGGGGTTGGTAGGATATTATAGGAGGTTCATCGGAAGCTTCTCACGAATTTCTTATCCTATTACATCATTGCAAAGGAAAGGTAAGAAGATCGAATTGACATAAAAGTGTGAGTCTAGGTCTTAGAAGCTTAAGTAGATATTGACACATGCACTAGTCTTAAAGATTGCATATCCATACAAAGAGTTTTGTAGTATGCACAGATGCTTGCAAGAAAGGACTTGGTGGAGTCCTTATGCAGGATGGATAGGTGGTATGTTATGAGTCACAAAAATTGAATGAGCACGAGCAGAACTACCTCACACATGATCTTTAGTTGGAAGTGATTATACATGGATTGAAGATGTGGTGACACTAAATTCTGGGAAGGAAGTTTGTGTTGATGATTTATCACAGTGGGTTACAATATCTATTTGACCAACTGAACTTGAATGGTAGGCAGGCTCCGTGGTTGGCCACAATTAGTGAGTTCGATTTCAAGATCATATATATCAAACGGTAAAGAGAATAAGCAGGAGATGCTCTTAGTAGCCGAATATTGGTAAATCACTTAGTATCTATAAGCTTCTACAGGACATACTTATAGGATAGGATTTTGTAGGCAGGTTAGCAGGATGTGAGATATATGGAGATTATGCACAAGTTGCAGTAAAGTAGTGGTACATGTATAGGTGGTAGTACAGGTACAGGTATAGGTACATGTACAGGTATATGTGGGAAGTTTTGAGGTCTAAAATGGGTCTCCTAAGGAAATTATAAAATAATAGTGGAAATAATAAAATAAGATTAGATTACATCATCATATTTCAGAAGGAAAAAAGAAAAAACTATTTTTTTCAACTCGTATATTCAACTTATCTCCCTATGGATTTACTCAAATTTTGAGCATAAACACTCATTCTATGGATAATTTGATTCCTCATCCAATGAGTACTCGTGTTTCATACTTTCTATGGACCTTGTGACACGAAAAATGAGAAATACATGAAAAAACGTGTTTGCAATCACATTTTTCATGATTTCTAATTTTCCATGTAGTAGGTTCCATCAAAAGTATGAAACGTGGGCACTCCTTCGATGGGGAATTAAATTTTGCATCTAATGAGTACTCTTGCTCAATATTTGAGTAAAATCTTAGGGAGATAACTTGAAAATATGAGTTGAAAAACTATTTTTATTATTTTATTATTTTTTTACTTTCTTACTCCAAAAATTGTATCATCCCGATGGATGACATCATCATCTTGAATCCTATTAGTTGTTATAAAGTTTATTTTGGTTGTACATTTTTCTTAGGAGACCCATTTTAGATTTGTCCGCTAATGAGGTGCACGTGCACTGGATGTGGATTATTGTCTTACAACGGATGGATTGATCAGATTGAAAGACAAGATATATGTGCTAAACAATAGTGAGATCAAGAAGGTGATCTTGAGGGATTTTCATGTGAAATCATATTCAAGTCACACAGGTTATTAGAAGACCTTGAAAGTAGTGAAGTGTTTTTATTATTGGCTGAATTTGAAGAGGGATGTAGCAGAGTTTGTGGCTAGGTGTTTTGATTGTCAGCATGTGAAGGTAGAGTGTAAACATTTAGGTGGGCTGCTACAACAAATTGCAATTCCAGATTGGAAATGGGAAGTCATTTCCATGAAATTCATCATAGGTTTTCTGAGGGCAGTGAGACAACATGATTCCATCATGGTTATTATGGATGGGTAGACAAAGGTTGCATATTTTGTTTCAAGGATGTCTACAATCTCAACTAGAGATGTAGCATAGGTATTCATCAAAGATGTGGTTAGATTGCATGGTGTTCCAAAGAATATTGTGTGAGATAGGGATGCAAAGTTCACTTCCATGTTCCGGAAGAAGTTATTTGCAAGTTTGGGTACACATTTGGCCTTCAGTACAACTTATCATCCGTAGAAAAACACACAGATAGAGAGGGTCAACTAGATATTGGAGAACATGTTGAGGATGTATGTGATGCATCAACAATAGAAGTGGGAAGAGTATCTTCCACTGGCATAGTTTGCTTACAACAATAGGTATCATTAATCCTTGAGGATGAGTCCATTTGAAGCATTGTATGGGCGGAGTTGTAATACTCATGTTAGTTGGAGTGGTCCAGTTAGCAAGGTGTTGATAGGACCAGATATGTTGGCAAACATGGAATAGGAAATGTAAGTAATCAAGAAGAAGCTAAAGGAAACACATGATAGGAAGAAGAGTTATTCATATTGGAACAGGTTGTTTAAGGAGTTCCCGTTGGCTTTTCTTGGGTTGACCTAGGTTCGATCTATACTGCACACCAGCAAAACCCTCAATCACTGGCCCTTTGGGCAACGACCTGCAAGTAGACCACAGTCTCACCTAAAGTGATTATGGGAGGATGCAAAACTAGGTTTCTTTAGCCTTAATGGATGTGGAGGTGTGGTATTATTATGTTTTCTTATTCTTGCATTCATAAATCACTTCGCCATATTACATTAATCACTTAAGCATATCATATAAAACCATCAACCATCATTGTGCTGAAATCAAATGAAACTGTAATAATTGCAACTCTAAAATAGATAATAAGAAAATATACAGATGAAGACACCAAATTACCATGGTTCACCCTAGTGTGGTGCTACATCCACAAGATTTTTTGCTTATATAATGAATCTATGTACAAAAAATAGTTCTTGGCCTGCACACCAAGTTGCAGGTTGTCTATGCACTAAGCTGTAGATTCAAGCCTCTTCGCACTCAGCTACAGAGCCTCTTCTTCTCCCCAAAACTATAGATCACAATAATACAACCATAACACTTGATCTAGATCCAACATATAAATAGGATGATTATATTCTTATTAATTTACCCTATATATATTATTACATCAATGGGTTACATCATTACAATACCAAGGTCCAAATACCATGGAATCCCTTAAAACAAGAAACCATGGTCCAAAACCATTGACTCTTTACAAAAATAGTGCACTTTTACAATTCAACCCACTGTGAAGCCCTTATATTGCACGATACATTCCAAGTGCTCCAATGTGAAGTCAACTTCATGTTCCATTGCTCCACTGTACCGCTGCATGCTCCATCGTGTGCTCCGCTCCATAAAATGTGGAGTCTTTTGCCAAAATCTAGGCCAAGTTGAGTTGTGCCCAATAGGACCCCAACACTCATATGTGAATTGTTCTGAGTCACTAAACCGATTTTCCTCTCATCTTTGCTACAATGTTGTTGTAGGCACTGTTGAATTGCTGCATAACTTCTGTGACTTGATTTTCTTCGCTTCGCACTTCCTCCAACAATTCTTCTGTGACAAGGTCTGTAGTTTTATGAAATATTGTTGTCTCCCTCTGTCGAAGCTCTTGATTGGTTCTCATCTACTACTTAGGATAGTTGGAGGGCTTCATCCTACCATGCCTGAGTTATCCCTGTCAAAACATGCTCCCCCTTCCTTAACTCCTCTATCTTCTTTTGGAGGGTATTTCCCTCGTTGAGCTTGGAGAGATTTTGCAATATTGGTAAGGTCTTCGCAGTTTCTCGAATATTTTCCAACTGTTATTGCTTATGCTGAATTTATTCTTGAAGTTTCTACAAATTTTGACCTTTCTACGACAAAGTCCAAATCTGTAAGCTTTCATCCAAAAGCTCCCATAATCTACTACTATTGTGAAGATGCTGGTCATTGCAGCCTTCAGGTCCGTCTCCCTCGACTCCCACACTTCATGTGGTGTGGTTGGTTGTAGCTTCATCTACAACTCACTCATCTTCATCTCGTAAGAAAATTGTACTTCAAAGATCTTTTCCTTATATACATTTACTGCAAGGTCGAGCTTCACGACCTTGTCCTCCACTAGCTCTTCTTCTCAGACATCAAGGTCTAGAACCTCTCGGCATGTTGCTTCAACCACTTCCTTCAACTTCTGCTATTGTTGAACTATGGTTCACTAATTGACTCTGAATATTTTGCATGCCTGCATTAGTATCTCCTACAGGCGAACATTCCAATTTCATCACAATTTCTAGAGCTTCGGCTTGAGTTCCCATATTTTGTTGCGTTAATGGAAATCTAATATGTAGTAGTAGCACAACTATAAAACATTCTTGATGTTGTTATGGAGCTATGTCAAAGATTATGTGAACCAATAATACCTTAAATTTATGATCAAACTCCCAAACATGCACAATAGGTTTCCGTTTGATCTATTTCAACTCGGTGATGCACTGTGATTCAGACTTCCATTTCTTAAATTCTCTTATCAACACTATTTTTATATATGCAAATGTTTTGTTCTAATTACTTGAATACTTCATATACCATGTTAATTATTTATCTCGAAACTTCGTAATGAGCTATGTTTTATTTATATTCTCATCGTTGATCTCCTTCATGGTCCATACAACTTCACATATAAAAAATGTTCTAGATCCTCTAATCCAGTTCCTTTGAAAACATGTAGCTTATTATCATCAATCATACTTATTCATGGATGGGGAGGAGAAGGGGGAGGGGGAGGGGGAGAGCTAAAAACACCGTGGTTATTATTGGGTTCTATCTTCTGCGAACTCTCGGGCTTGAAGGGTGAATACTGCGGAATTACGTGAGGGTTATCATGGAGGATTTCTTCACTTTCAGATCCACTCAAAACAGAGCTATAATTAGTCTTTATGAAATTCTGTAGATCTTTTCCTTGAGATCTCATTCTGGTATCTACTCTATATCTCTTTCCACTTCACATTGTTATAATCTCTTGTTCTGATTTAGTCCCCCTTCTTCCAAACATAAGTAAACTAGCAATATGATTGCATCTGTAAAAATCCCTTTTCACAGAGAAGCATCTAATCCAAAGTTTCAGATATTTCAAATAGTCACCTCATGGTCCTTTGAATAATTGTCATTCTACTTCGTTGTATGACACAGTCGAGTCTACCACGAACTTAGTAATGAATCCTCCCGAGATGCTATCAATCCAGAAATCGATAGCCCTTGAAATCTGATTGCTAGTGCTCTTAAGTCGTTGTATGAGTTGAAGAATCCACACAGTAGATTCTTCACCTTTAAAATAGTCATTTCTTTTTTTCAACCTTGATATCCATTCATACATCTCAGTAGGAAATGAAGCGAAGAAAATTTTGTATTGGTATGTAAAAATATACTTTTGTAACTATGTTTCAGCTCTCACATGAGGGTTTCTATTTTCTTGATCCGCAAATTCTTGCTCTTTTAGTTCTATCCAGTCTTGAATCTCTTTCTTTGACGAGTGCCACATCCACATATCCTTCGAAAAGATCCTAGTTCAGACAACAGAACAACTTTTTTTCTTGGCTTGCGATGACCTAGGTTCGATCTATACTGCACGGCAACAAAACACTCAATCTCTAGCCCTTTCAGCAACGACCTACAAGTAGATCACAAGTCTCAGCCAAAGTGATTATGGTAGGATGCAGAACCAGGTTTCTGCAGCTTTGAAGGATGTGGAGATGTGGTATTATTACGTTTTCTTATTATTTCATTCATAAATAATTTCTGATCTGAATGGAAATCAACCATGGTAGTGTAACTATTTTTTTTTACAAATAACAAGCCTCTTTTTGTAAGAGGATAGTTTTTCCACGACAATTTAATTATAACTATCATTTTCTTATCTAATAAAAATTGGTTCATTATTTACCTTTCTAGTTTGGGTTATTTTTGTTCTTTTCTTTGTGTGGCAATTACTTAAATCTTGGGGCCTTACACAAGATCTAGATTAACTTCGCTATATTACATTAATCACTTAATCATATCATACAAAACCATAAACCATAATTGTGTTGAAATCAAATGAAATTGTAATAACTGCAACTCTAAAACAAATAATAAGAAAATATACACATGAATACATGAAATTACTATGGTTTACCCCAATGTGGGGCTACATCGATAAGAACTTTTTCTTATATAATGAATATGTGTACAACAAATAGTTCTTGGTCCGCACACCAAGCTACAGGGTGTCTGCGCACTAAGCTGTAGACTCACGCCTTTACGCACTTAGTAGCAAAGCCTCTTCCTCACCACAAAACTACAAATAACAATAATACAACCATAATACTTGAAATTTGACCCAAAAGATAGATATGATGATTCTCTTCTTATTAACTTACCCTATACATACTATTACATCGACGGGTTGCATCATTACAATACCATGGTCCAAATACCATGAACTCCATTAAAACAAGCAACAATGGTCCAAAACCATTAGCCCTTTACAAAAATAGTGTGATTTTACAAAATGGATGGGCTTCGACCCACCCATAATCCCTTATACCGCATGGTATATTCCAAGTGCTCCACTGTGAAGTCCACTTTGCATTCTGCTACTCTACTGCATGCTCCACTACAACTCCACTATGTGCTCTGCTCCACAAAATGTAGAGTCTTTTGCCAAAATCCAGGCCAAGTTCGGTTGTGCTCAACAGTTCTAGGTTGGGGAACAAGTGGACTTGCGCATCAAACTAAAGAAGAGCTCCTTATGATTGGACCATGCACCAAGTTGGCACCATGGTTTTGTGGACCCTTCAGTATTGTTGAGAGGATCGGGCTAGTAGCCTATCGACTTGCACTGCCTCCGACGATGAAAGCCATGATGTTTTCCATGACTCATTTCTTAAGAAGTATGTTAAATTTGTTGATCATGTGATTGAATAGTCTATATTGCAAGTGGAACGAGATGGATAATTCTAGTTGGAGCATTAACATATATTGTAGAACAAAGTTCTCATGCTACAGAACTGAGAAATCGATCAAGTTAAGGTGAAATGGAAGCACTTTCAGCCCGATGAAGCTACATGGGAGATGGCGGATCAGATGCGGGCTATGTATCCTTCCTTGTTTTCCGATTGAGGCACGAGAATTTTGGTATGGTGTTTTGGTATATGTCTTGGTATATGTTTAGTGATTTTGGTATATGTACATATGTATATGGATGTAAATACCACTATGAGCTATGTTATAAAGTTCCAATAATTCGTATGGGTGTCATGTCATTATGATGTTATACTTGTTATTTTTTGCTGTTGGTTTTCTTCTTAGTAAGTTGATCATTGCAAATACTACAATGAGCTGAGTTATAAAGCTCCATCGACAATATGTTTTTCTTATAATAGTTTTGTGGTCGTTAAACATCAAGGATGGTGTTCACTGAGGGGGGAGAGTTCTGTAAGAGCCCTGGTGAAAATTACATGTAATAAAATTTAATAAAGGAAAAATCATAACCATGGTTGAGGGGACACTTATTCCATGTTGAATGTTGGGCAACACATCCTAGTGTGGGTGTTCATTTGACTATTAATGACTAAGGAAATTGGCAAAGGTAATGACATTTTTGGCACATTTATTTATGAAAATAATGGAAATTAGGAGAAAAGGGAGATGAATGTTCACAGATTGCATGTGAGAAGGAAATTGAAGGAAAATAATAGAAAATGAATAAAATAGAGGCCTCATTCATTAAAAGGCTTCTGAGGATCAGTTGGTAACCTTTTGTCAGTTCAGTGTTTGATCTCTCTCAATATTATCTCTCTCTCTCTCATACTCTTGGAGCACTCTTGGAGGGTGTGGAATAATTGGACTTTTGGAGTAAAAAGGAAAAGGAAGAGAAGAAAAGTGCAAGAGGACATTGGGATCAACAGCTACAACGAGATTTTCTTGCAAGTACCAAGTTGCACGTATGTTTTCCTCATTAGCTTTGGAATGCACGACATATGCATGTGGATTTTGGGTTGTGATATTTCATTGGCATGGAGGATGGTTGGGATTGACGGTGCATTGCCTAGCCTTGCCATTTCCTGGATAGCCATGGACATTGTGGGTTTATTTCATTGTTTTGTTTGGGTTGGCTTCTCACATTTCCTTAGCTTTGGTTGAGATACTAGTTTCTAGAGCCTTCCTTGGATAAATGCTCCGGAGCCCTGTAAAAACTTGAGTTGAGTTACTTATCCCATAGCCTTGGTTGAAAAAAATATCTAGAGCCTTTGGTGGGTTGAGTTACTAGTCCTAGAGCCTTGGTTGGCTAAAAACTCTCGATCCCGATAAATGTTGTGGGTTGAATTACTAATCGTGGAGCCTTGGTTGGAACAAATTCTTTGGAGCCCTAGAAGGCATGGATAGATACCAACCTGATGATGGTTTTATGATATCCGAGCATGAGGTGGAATCACCCTTTGATGGGTTAAGGTGGATAACCTCCAGAAGACCTGGATGGTTTTCGATTGATGTGTTCTATGACACCCCACATTCATGCTTGGAATATGGCACGGGGGTGAATGGCTGAAGAGATATTTGGCTCAACCATTCTACGATCGAATAGAATGTGGAAGTCCCATCCTGGGTTTGGATTTTACATCATTAATATGAACTTATTTCTCCTTGTAATTCTATCGGTGTTATACTGGTTTATATGTGGATCATATGGTTGTGATTTTATTGGTATTTGTATTGCTATTATGCTGGTTATATATATGTTTTATGACAATAGCTATGTATGATTCTCATTGCATTTTTATTGGTAAATGAATGAAAACTGTATCTATGACCTAATGAATGAAATGACAGTTTATGCATTGAGGTATCAATGCTTCTTAGTGTATCTTAGCTAAGTATGAGATCCCTACGCTCAAATTTTTTATTTACACCTGTATATTACATATCCATGATATGTTTGACGAAATGCTTCTCATGGCTGGTAGGGGTCTAGTCAAGGTATCGTTCAAGTGATTGCTTTTATACTTTCATTTCCTTATTATTTTACTATTCTGAAGATGTCATTCAATTTTGGGCAAATACTTGGTCTCTGGGCCTAAGTGGCTCAAATCCCAGGGACGTTTTCTCAGTACTATGCAAAATAGTCACGGGACGTTGTCTTGTAGGCCTATGAGAGTGTCCACAGGTCCTTGTACGCTAGCATGCCCATAGCATGAGAGTGTCCATAAGTCAAGTGGTTCCTAAGGGTACTAATGTTAATTTTGAATGTCTGTATCTTGTGTTTCATTTGGTTCCACTTCCCTAACATGACTTAGGACCTCAAATCATATCATAGTGTCCTATCATTGCATTTTTACCTCGGTTGGGTAGTTGCTTAAGTAAATGTGGGAGGAGGGTTTTACAACCAACATAGTGTTCGACGTCATTTTTAGGTTGGTGATAAGGCGTGGTTACATTTGTAGAAAGAGAAACTCACATGCCCCTATAGGAGGCCCAAATCAGTCTGATATGTTTTTTAAATAATAATAAAGGTTGTCAGTGAAAATTTGTTGATATTTATTTCACTCAAAATTACTATGCTCTTTCCCAATAAGAATTGTTGTGATATTGGACTAGAAGGTTTTATTTAGAAAGTGTTGGTCATGTTGTGGCTCCCTATTACTATGAATTTTCTTCAGAGTAGAAGTGTCGAATTCATCGCTCCTACTACATCCAACTTGTTATTGTATCCTTATTTTGTTAAGACAATGAACCTGCATTGATATTTCAAGTTACTTAATGAAATTCTTGCAAGTGATTTTAACATAGGCCACTCACATTAAACCATCTTGCCCAAAACTTGCAAAGTTTAATTCTACACACTAGCCTCTTGTTAGCACGTTTCCTTAAAATTATATTCATGCATTTTTAATCATGTTTATATCACTACTATTTCTTTTAAACACACTTGGAAAATCCCTTTTCATTAAAGGAAATTGATACTAACAACCCTCATGCCAACATCACTTAGTCATATTTATCAAAGAAAAAATAACCTTCCCTCTCATCAATTTCATGTCATGTTTCACTAGTGGTTTCCATACCACTCATTTTCAAATAAAAAAAATTAGGGCTATGTATCATATGCAACCATGTATCTCCCTTTTGCAAAATATATGATACTTGTGTAACTCATTACAACACTTATTTCATTATTTTAGATTCACAATGCAAATATCAAAGTGGGTTGAATGTTTGATAATTCATCTCTAGTTGATTATAGATTATTCCACTCATTTGATTACCTTTTGTAAAAATATATATATAACACATGTGTCCATTTCAATATGTGTGGTATCCAATAGACTAATATGCCCTGACATTCATGAATAAAATATCCCTATTACAAGTTTCGTTTTCTTCTCTATCTCTTCGTTAGTTATATAACATTTCAAATACCCAAACTATTACATTAGACAAGAACTTCAATTTTCATGTGATTGAGATATATGATGTTATGGAAAAATATTTTTATTTTTCCCATAAATGAGTTTCTTTAGCAAGGGGTTCTCGAGGGAAATTGAGAGGACAAAGAAAGAGAGAAAGTGTAATATGGTGTGAAAGCATAAATAGAAGAATCATATTTTTTGTCCACTTTAATGTTGTGTTGATGGTGCTGGACCTGCCAACATGTCAACGTGATCTCCCTGGTAAGAATTCCAAATTAGACCTCAAACCGTTTGGTGTAGGAGTCCTAGCAGTGGGTCATAAGGTAATGCCTTGATAGTGGTGTCACACATAGGCAAGTAGAATAACTTTGTCAGTAGCAAGGGTGTGACTGATGCAATGAGTCAAGCAAGGTGTATGAGAGGTTCCAACACTCCAAAGGGGGAAGGAGGTGAAAGTGAGTTCCAGGCTGAAAGGGAATAATCCCAACTCGGCTAGGAACACACAACACAAAGGACCTACACAGCTTCTGGCGGAGCAATCCACTCGGATGCGACAATCACATCGTACAACGTAAGATAACACATACAACACTCATGGATTAGTCAAAGATGAGTGTTATGGTTGTTATAGAAAGGTTCAAGTGAATGGTTTGTCTGATGTGTGGAAGAGCAGTTGGCATGGATGGTGACAACATTAACAACATATGCAACACATTAACAACAAGATTCATATAATTGCATGTGAATCAATTCATACACAAGTACGTATGTTAAACAATACATATCATTAAATCAACCAGAGCAGTACAACTACAATAAGAACATATGCATGAAAATGTGTTGGCTCTTATTATATAAACAAGTGTAAGTCACAATCATACAATACATCCATGTAAACCTGCTAGCCCCAACAATGGAATTTTACAACCACATCTGCCTGCTTGTCCAAAGATATGTACTAGCTTCGTGTAGTGGAGAAGCCAAGGCGTGTTACAATATTGTCCAAGCCTTCTTAATGATAGTCTTAGTAGAAGGTTGGCTAACCAAAATCCAATACAATGAGTTATGAGGGACTATTTATATCAAAGGGTGGGGTAAGCCTTGAAACTCCCCTTTGTGACCATTCAACTACCCTCATGAATCTTCACCTACTCTATGATTGTTACATCCACTCTTGACACTTGAATTACACTTGACATGACTCAATATTACAATGCACATGTACCCATGTGAACAATGGCTTGGATAAGCCAAACTATACATCATTCAAACTTAGACAACCATAGAAGTCCAACTGTTCGACATCCTCATGTTGATCAATAGTGACATGTTGATGCCAAGATTGGTAGTCCTTGAGAGTGTCCGTGTGTTCTCCTGTGACATCTGTTTGAAACCTAAACCTTGCCTCCATAGCATCTAGGTACACTGTTAGGCTCCTCTATCCAACTCGTCTATGAGCATGCACATCATTGTCTTGAGTGTGGCCAAACCAGAAACGTACTTGCGCATAATGTTTTCATTGATAGGAAAGTCTGGGTTGGTGGTGGTGTGCATCAGCCTGTTGAATTATGAGTCAAGCTCCTGTTGGACCTGCTTCTTAGTCTTCGCCTGGGTGAGGGTCCCAAGTGATGGGATCACATGAGTGTGCACTATAACCTCCATGCTTTTGAATAAGCATGAATGGGAAGCCTGTATGATAGCGATGAGTTGTGATAAGTCTTCATAGTTCCGGATCTGACTCTGGATACATGCTTGCAGCTCGACTACATTGGCCTTCATCATCTTCAGCAAGTGAAGTGGGGCTCCCTTGTACTTCACTATCTATGCTTGCATGTTATCAACAACAGTATGCATGTTCTTGAAGATGTGTATTGTTCTCGCACATCACTGCTGCCATCTGTGGAGATGAATGACTGCTTGATGCTCGGTACAAAACTTGGAGTGCAATGCTCGCATAACTATGTCCAATGAAAACACTTCATCTAGTATTTCTTTCTTCAGTTTAGCTCGGGCAGACATTGTCCCCAAGTCTCCTCCCTGCTTGGCCACCTATAGATCCTTTGTCATTCATTCATTCTCATCTATGAGAAAATGAATACTTAAGCTAGTGGCTTTGGCATACACTCTAGTTTCACCAGTCAACGAAGCTGGATGCTTGTGCACATCAGTCACGATCACTTTCTCTTCAAATTACGTTGGGGATGTTTGGTCCTCTGGAGTTGGTACTTTCTAAGACTGCACAACTCTGTGATGAGATTCGTCAAAGGAGATGTTGTGCATCTCTACTTCCGGTTGGCCACCAAGGATCTCAATGCCTCCTTGGTCATTCCAGACTTGCTCATCATCGGACTGTAATGAAGTGGGTGATGTTGTAGCATTTTTTGGTTTTGATAAGATGGAATAAATTAATAAAAAAAATACATAAAAAATATTCTGAAAAATTGTTAAGTTAGGATATGGACATAACAATATTGAATAAATATTTTTGAAAATATCTTGATGATGATGTCCATATCAAAGAAAATTTTAGGTTAGATGTCCTAAAAAATCAAGACAAAAAGAAAATGTTGGGTTAGAAAGAAAAGAAAACAAATAAAATCTGAAAGTGAGCAAGTCCAAATGCCGCTACTATCGTTTCTGCAAAATAATGGTTGTGTGAAGCTTGTCATAAATGCCACAATGCATGACAGTCAAATAGTTTAATGTTGATTGCTTCATGCTTTAAATTTGATGTTATAATTAGAGAATAAAGATCTGGCGAAACTGTTTAATCTTGGGAGATCATTTGTTAGGTAGAGAATAATAAGGTGCTCATTAGTTTAATCTGAGCCCTTGGATGTTATAAGGTTAAAATTAGATTGTTTGCTTTTGTAAAAATAAGAAGAAAGGAAAAGGGTTTGCTAGCTTAAATGCACCCATTAAGTGAAAGAGAAATGATAGGATAAGCAAAGGGTAAGTAGAGAAAGGTTACAGAAGTATGATGATTGATTGGACAAAATGTACATTTATCATGTTTTACTGTATGTTTCTATGTCCATGAGGCAATTACACAAAGCAAATGAAGGTCTACAAGATAAATTAATTAACTTCGCTCATCCTCATTCATCCCTATATATACTAATTTCCCCTTCCCACCTTCATACAGTTCATATTCATTCATTTTCCATAAAAAACCCCTTTTCCTAAGGTTAAAATCCCCTCTTCCTAGGAAAAGTGAAAGCCCCATGCTAAATCCCCTTTTACCCAAAAACCCACAAAAGTTATTTAGCCTAAGTATTGATGCATATATGTAAAAAACAAATAACTTATGAAAAAGATTCATACTTAGCATATTTCCCCTTTTCGCTCATATTTCATATTAACTCTAATTTATAGTATTAAACCCCTAAAAGTTCCATTTCTCATATATATTAACTCCCTTTATTAAAATACCCCAAAACCATATGTTTTATAATAAAACTATGTATTTCATAACATATCACATATTCGTGAATCACAAACTTTTCAACGTGCATCCACTCTCCATGCATTGCGATATGTGATTGCGATGGACCGAGACTCGATGCAATATATATCATAATTCAATGCCATTACCCTCCGCCACTGCGATCTCCAATATGCGATGGGAACCCAGAATCGACGCAGTATTAACCATGATATATTTTCCACATCGCATCCGTCCCCTATCGTATTCCTTTAAGATAGGCCTTTCCTTCACTATACTGTGATTGCGATATGTGATGAACCCAGACGTGATATCATTTATCGCTCGAATTCATACTTTTTAAAGTCTACCATACCATGTTTTGTGAAGAATTTCTTTGTTGATAGGTTTTTATGGTTTAATTGAAGAATTAACCTAAACGTCCATTTAACCACTAATCAACATTTTAAACCACAATAAAGTCCATACTGCCATAATTAATCATTGGGCCCCTTCATTGCTCTTTCCTCTTACCTCCGCGTTGCTCTTTCGCTCCACCACTGTTCGTCAAATGCATTCAAATCCAATGACCCTTAGCAATTTTCGATTGGCTCTCTGTCTGAGCATTACCCGCCCGAAAAGCGGTATTCCACTGACCACCCATTGCTACATGTCAGGCTCAGATTTTATCAATTGACCCCTCCCAAAACCGCCCGTGCCTCATAAGTGGTGCGATGAAAAACAAAACCACCTCCCGCATAACGACAAAATGGCCACTGTTCACTTTGTGCCATAATTCATAAAGTAAACTATTTTTCCGTTTAAATGCAAAAATCACCTTTTTGCTTTGTTTTACCTGTTTTTACAGTAAAACCTCCATAAGCCTCTACGACCAATAAAACCATTGTTTTACCTTCCGATATGCTCTGGACTCCTTCCAATATCCTTTCAAGCTCAATAAAGCCATTGATGACCTTCTTTGTTGCCTATGATTTTCTTAACAAGTTCCGTGTTTTGCAGGTAAAAACCCCTATTCTAGGCTTACAAAGAAAAAACCTGCATACAGTTAGAAGACAAATACGAAAGTCATATCAAATTACTTTACCAGGTGACATAAAATCTAAAAGGATTTACTGTTGAAAGTAAAAACCTAAAATGCATAATAAAGGTAAAAGGGAACATAGCAAAGGTTACTTAGCAGGGTCGAAGGATATTCACAGAGTTTACAGAGTATCAGATGGAAGATAAAATGAAGGAATCAACTAGCATAAACAATACAAACAATAAAGAAGCTTAAAGGGAAAAATATCAAACAACAAAGCCAGCACAACATGAATAATAGGGACAACAAGAAGTAGTTCAATAACTACCCCTATCTTCTTGTATGAAGATCTTTCCTTTCCTAGAATAAATATTAATCAGTTTTAGGATATTTTCTTAGTTTCATTATTGTATAAATAACTCTCTTCTCGAGTTGTTATTGGTTCATTGTTCAGGGTTCACTATTCATTTCTTGTTAAGTAGTGACTGTTCATTCTACTTTGAACCTAGTTGCACCTTTGAAGGGAGCTTTTCTAGACACTTGATGTACTCAATCTTTCTAGAACCTTAATACAAAGCAAAGGATTCTGAATTTGGTTCTACACAGTTTGTGTTATCTTGTAAGTTTTTCCAGTTATCAATCATTATGTTTTTCTTCATATGCTTTTGACTTACAGACATATCTAAGTAGGAATAATTGTGTCTAAGTTTATTCCTATAAGCTCCTGAAGTGATCATCTATTAAGAGAATGGATTAATGAACTGTTTGTTTAGCTAATCCCCTCTAATCAATAAATCATCAACATCTTTTTTAAGCTTAAGTATATTTCCTTGAATCTTTGGAACATAGTTTATAAGGTTTTCATACTTATGATTGTTTTGTTTTACAGTCTGGAAACTGTGATAATCATATTATTTTCTGTCTTCTTCTCACCACTATTTGATCTATATCACTGTGTAAAGTTTTTTAGTAGCCCTTTGCTGAGATATTAATATTATCCACAACATTAAGCATTTCAATTCTAAATCTGTCTTTATTCATTGGTCTTCCAAAACTAAAACCAAAAACCCCAAAATAATTATTTTAGATGCTTTGGCATTGGTAGCTAACCTACTACTATCTCAGAGGTACAATATCAGATTGGCGTCATTGCCGGGGATTCAAATTTCTTTTAAGTTTCCCTTGGGACAAAGATATTCATTCATTCTTTTCCTTTAAGGTGATTAAAGGGTTTAGAAAGGTTAAAATAATTCACCTAGGCGACTCCACACTCCCAAGTTGGCACCTTTTAAACATACTAGATCTCATTCAGAAGCTGACATAGTCAGTCCTCTGTCAGATCTTGAAAAGATTTTGAGAAAATCCAGGTCAAAAAGGGGACACCGACCTTCTTCTTCTTCCTCTTTAGTCCTTACAGTCTGAAGAATTAGAATCATTTGACCCTATAGTAATGTCCCATCTGATCCTGATTACTCTCATTTATCTCCTAGGGTTGCTAAACTTCTAGATAAAGGAGTTGATTTTAAGTCAGCCTACCTTATTCATTCATTAGAATCTCATCCAATACACACACTACCACCAGGATCACCTAAAACTAAATATGATTTGGGTATTAATATACAAGAATATAAACCCACAGATTTCATATCCCCTACCACCTATCATTTTCCTTCCATTTTTGACTGACTTGAAGCTTCTTCTTCTAAACAACCTGAGGAGACCTTCTCTATATATTCCAATCCTCTCTTTGAAACAAAAGAAGGTATTCCTTTACAGGTCCCAAAGTTAGTTCTTAGGACTCCTTTGAAGTCTTTTAGGAGATCTCCTCATCCTTTACCTCCAACTAGTTCATCAACCCCTGAATCATCATCTTCTTCCTCTACTTCTTGTCCATCCTCTACATCCACACAAACACCACATAATCCACCTGGACAACCTCATACACCTCAAGCACCTCATACACCACCTACTGTCATGAATTTTCGAACTATTATACAAGCTAGATATGCTACCTTAGTCTTACCTATTAGCCTTGATGCATTCCCAGTTGGATACTTAAATACCTTCCCAAGTACAATGGAGAAACTGGTCCCTCAGCTGAGGACTATCTTCAAGATTTCCTAGACTTTGCGAACAACATGAATATTGAACAAGAAAGCATTTATATGAGATTGTTTGTGTTATCACTCAAAATTTTCTCAAGGTTAAAGAAAGAAATTTCTGAGGTTGTTTGTGTTATCACTCAAAATTTTCTCAAGGTTAAAGAAAGAAATTTCTGAGGTAACTATAAACCAACTTTTAAGTATAGAATTTAGCCAATCTGTACTCAGAGATGGCTCTCTCTTTAGGATTTAGCTTTGTTTATGAGATATTAGGCTAGTTATGAAAGCTTGGGGGTTTTGATTTTGTTTGGCGGTGGAATTCAGGAGAAAATGGATACAACAAGGTATTTCAGGCGATTAGGCTATGGAGTCAACTGAAGATGGCTTAACTGGATCAGGTTGTTTCAACAAAGGAGGGCTTTACAGGGAAAGATAGTTAAATAAAAGACAAATGATGGCTTAAAAGGGTAAAATGGTCTTGAAAAGGAGGAAGGGCAATTAAGAATCCTTCAACAAAGTTCAAGATGAGGAAAAGTGGGTGCTCATTAACAAAAAGCAATTAAGAATTTTCTGTTAAATGGTCACAATGATAAACTAAAAATCAGGGAGCAATTAAGAATTCCCTACGTATGATAGCTTAGAAGAAAACATTAAGAATATAAATGATTTTAAATACAAAATGCAGTAAAGCTCTTTCTGAAATATACCTTTTCGTTTATAATTCAGATATGGAATACATATGAATATTTAAATAAGAAAACTGTAAAAACATAAGATGTAGAATACTTAATTGTTTCTCGTTTGACACAGGTATCCTGTAAAAGTCATTTGCTTTATTACTTTGTCCATCCAGCCATACAATAGTTGTTCAACAATACTTCTATTTAAAAATAAAGAGTCTATAGAAATCTCTCAGAATCCACACACAATACTTCAAATGAAGAAGTATTTATACTTATTTCTAAACTAAAATATCTTGAAAAATATCAAGATGGGTTTTACAAATATATCCAACTGTTTTATATTAATAGAACTTTAATAAAGGACATTCAAAACTAATGAATCTCTTTAGCACTGTTTTTATGGATTTATGGTGTAAAAGAAGAGAAATTCAAATTTGATATCAGCTCTTAGTTGATGATGAGGCATCCCAATCACTAACTGCATCCTTCCTTTGTGCATTCTGCCCTTGAAATTCTGCAAACTTAGGGTCCAATGATATACTTGTATATCTCAATCTGTGATAGATATGTCAAAACGGAAAGTGGGTTTTGTAGATAGGAATGTTTTTGAAATAAACCTCTCTTCGTTTCCCAAAATTCATCTCCAAATGTTCAAAATATTCTCTACCAAACGATGTCAAAAACAAGACTTTGCATAAACTGAAAAATAGGTTGTGAAGACATATACTTATCTCCCTTTTGGTAATACCTATGTAAAAAGTGAGATAGGTGTTTGTATATTAGCTTGTTAGGAACAAAAACCTCCTCCTATTTTTCAAAATACATGTTGGATTGGTCACAATAGTTTCTGAAAAACTATGATTTAAACAGGAAATTTCTGAAGAATGTACCACTTCTGCTCTGATTTCATCTTTTAACCTTAAATTCCTTTTAACTGTTTTACACTTTTACTTTGGATAAAATTCATTGTGGCTGGTGAAAGTGTTTTCATCTTTGTTTAACCCTTAATGTCTTCATGTTTACTTTTACTTTTTACTTTTACCACTCTGTTTTTCATTTGTCTTCACTTTGACATGAATTTGTATGTTCTGTTTTGTAAATGTCTTCCATATTGTTTATCTTCATGCTAGCTGATTTACTTGACTTGGTCTTCAATATGATACTCTTTAACCCTGATACACTTTGACTGTTTCTTTGATGTGTCCTTTTACCTTCACTGTATGTTTTAGGTTTTTACTGTCTATTTCAACAGTAAATCCTTTTAATTCCATGTTTCCTCTTCTTGTCTTTTAACTGTATGTTTTATTTTCCATCTCTATTTGAATAGATTTGATAAAAATCTTGGAGTAAACATGTTTTATGACTTGTATTAAGACCGTTTATCCAAGGCTGTGGTCTTCTGATCACCTGTAAAACAAAACAAACTTTTAGGAAAACAGTGGTTTGCAGGGGAGGTCGAAAAGGTTTCATTTGAGCTTGAAAGGTCTGTGGAGTGAGTCCAAAATGCTTTTTGGGAGGTAAACCATGCTTGAATTGGTTAACGAAGGCTTCCGGTGGTGTAGATGGGTTACATAGGATTTTACTGCACAATCAGGTGAAAATGAGCAAAACTGGGGTTTTCGTGTTTAAATGGGTAAATGGTTGATATTGGCGGGTAAGCTTTGAATGAACAGTGGACAATTTGTCATATGCGGAGAGTGGGAAGTGGGGGCGATAAGCGGATTTCATCGCACCGCTAGTGGAGGGTAAGTGGTTTTTGGACGAGACCGCGTGATTCCATACACTGCTTAACATGTAGCATTTGCACTGTTCACAAAACCGCTCACATCGCGCACTAAAGGTCGACCAAAAGGCTCGTGCGATATGAGCGAGGGCCGTTGGATCTAAAGGGTTCGATTGGATGGTAGTAGGGGCAATGACATCACTGATGTCTAATAGGGGCGGACCCGATATTAATTAAAAGACTTAATCATATCAGGGCAATTTTATTGGTCGCTGAGTTATTAATTAGTCCTGATGACTTAATTAATTCTCATTAGCATGGCGGGGAGGTAGGGTTCTTAATTAACTACAGATTAGCTAATTAATTCCGTTTTTTATACGGGTGTGGGTAATGTCGTTTTATTCGGGAATTACATAATAATATGAGTCAAAAGTTAATATGACCTTGTAGGATATTTAACTAGTGCTAAGATAAAACGTTTCCAAAAGTGTATTTCATCATATAACATTCATAACTTAGGCTAATAGAACATGAGGGTTTTTGTATAGGGAATGTTTTAATTTTCCTAAGTTAGGAAAAGCCTTATCAAGGGAATGAATGATTTTATGGAGGGGTAAATATTGATGAAGGGGATTTAAGTACTTTAGGTATTTCAAATTATTGGGCCGAGGGTCTGGTCCCTCCAAAAGTCAGAGAAATGCTCTGAGCCCTCTAACTTGTTTATAGGTACCTTTAGCACTTGGGGGAAATTAATGAATTTTTAGAGGAAAATGGAGTAGGGAAGTTAATTATTTTGACTTTGTTTGCTTGAAGTGCCTTCCAATGTGAGGTGTGCTTTATCCAAGTGATGAAAGAAAAATATTTAAGCTTTTAACTTAACCATTCACCATACTTTTATTCTGCAACCATCATCTACTTACCCTACCTACTTTATTCTAGCATTTTTACTTCTTTATTAGGGTGCACTTAAACTGGAAAACTCTTATCACACTTTCTTTTCTTTTACATAGTGATATCTATCTAAATCTAACCTTATTACATCCAAGGGTTCAAATTGAACTGTTGAGCTCTTTTTTCACTCTACCAATCTACTGATCTACCAAGATTAAATTGTTTGGTTAGATCTTTATTCTCTATTTCTAAAACATGAAATTGAAAACATGGAATAACCAAGATTAAATTGTTTGGTTACCATGGATTATGGCATATGTTACAAGTTGCGCACAATCTTTATTATACATAAAAGTAAATAGTAGTGGCATTAGGACTTGCACACTTTCATGGTCTTTTTCTTTTTGTTGGGGTTCATTTTCTTTCATTTTTTCTGATCTTTTTCATTCTTTTTGCCCTTTTATTCTTTTTCTAGGACATACCCTTTTTAAATTTTTAATTTTTTATTCTTTACAAATATGGAAAACATTTGCAACAAGCAAAGATATGTACATATTTCAGAGCTAAACCCAGTCAATCATGATATATTACACCTATTGGTGTAGGAACCTAATAATGGCTCCACTTGGGGATGACATTTCCTTGTGAAATGTCAAGAACACCGTCGACTAGTAGCCTGATCCATTGGGCCAATCCCACACATGCGTATGCTCCGTTGTATAATCTTTTGACTGAAAATCTTGAACTGAAATTGTAGCCTTTTCTACAAACTGAAATCTAATCTAACATAACCTTGCTGCTGAAAACTGAATTTATTCAAACTGAAATCTTACCTACTTACTCTAATAATCTTTTTGACTGCTGATTAGGTAAAATTAAATAGCCAATGCAACCACTCAAGCATCATATACATTGGTGATGTTTGTTGCTTGTGCTTGTTGGTGGTTAAAATTGAGATCTTGAAATCAAATATAACTTTGTTAACCTTTGAGAAGATAAGGAAATTCTTGATTTCCTTTGTTGAATCTAGAAATTATACAAAAGGATCTTGTAAAATATATACACTTTTCTTGAAATGATACAAAAAACTACACGTGTTGTGTATGGCCTGCATGCCATGAAACTAAAATATCACTTTTATCTTTATCACCCTGCATGTTTTTAACTGATCTTTGTGATGATATTTCTACTAATTGTAATGTTTCTCTAGTGAAACCATTATCATCTTGATTTTGACTCTCATAGTCTATTAATGGAGAAAAATTCTGGTTGCATTCATCATTCAACCTATCAGCTATTGGATCATAAAGAACTTGAGAGGATTGCTGCAACTTATTACATATAGGTTCAAATGGAACTTCATAGATTTCTACAAGCTGCTCCTCCTTTTCTTTAAAATTTTTATACCACATTTCCTTTAAAAATTGAAATGATTAAAAAAAAAAATACAGGGAATCATCTTGGGTCATTTGATCATATGTTCCGACTTCCAAGTCTTCTTCTGCAACCTGACATTCAATGCCATTTTGGGGCTGCGAATCTAGATATGAGAAGTCTTGAACAAAGATTTTATTGCCCTCTAGATAGTTAATATCAAGACTTGTTGACATTTGAT
This sequence comes from Pinus taeda, assembly GCA_000404065.3. Classification (NCBI taxonomy): domain Eukaryota; kingdom Viridiplantae; phylum Streptophyta; class Pinopsida; order Pinales; family Pinaceae; genus Pinus; species Pinus taeda. The sequence continues at coordinate 261,971 of APFE031361829.1, read as the reverse complement.
TTCTAATTGCATGATAGTTATCTTTGATAAATTGAAACGAAGAAAAATGAAATGGTAAAGTTCCTTCACTGATTTCAAAATTTTCTGCACTTTCCTCCTCATTCTCATAGCTGAAATGAACAAACTGCTCACTATTTTCAAGCTATTGCACCTAAACTTCCTTATTCCTCAAATTAGCTTCTAATTGCTTTGTAAAGTTAGTTTGGATTTGAAGAACATAATTATCATCATACTCATCATATTTGGGCAAATCATCAAAAGAAGTAATGTCATCAAACATACACATTAGATCAGCAGATTGCCACATATCGTTCTATAACTCTATCTTCAGATTTATGGTAGTTGGAATTAACAGAATTTGTTCATGGTTTTCAACCTCTCCCTTTTGTGAAACAAATGTGTCATGGTGATTTTGAACAAAAAGTTCGTCTTTCATGGTGATATTTTGCATCATTTCCTCCATTTTCTTCCCCAAAATGTTGAGTTTTTCCTCTGCTTCTGCTTTCACCTTTTCTCTTCTAATTTGCAGATTGACTTCTACATCTTTTGCCATGTTCTGCATCTGATCCATTGTTGAGGAGTTTCTTTCTCTTATATGAAATTCTATCTCTGAATCAAATGCTCTTGGGTAATGCAAAAGCGTTGAACTAGGGGGAGGTCTTATATTTAATGGTACTAAATAATAAGTTTGATTAAATATGTCTGAAAATTGTTGTATTGTTTCATCTGGATGTATTTTTAACTAATTATATTCTTCTACGATTATGAGAATATTGACTTTGATTATCCATCTATCAAGGAAGAGTTTGAGAAACTCTCGAGATTTGAGATGCTTGCCTCAGGTAGGGTTTTGACCCAACTCTTGACTTTGTCTTGCAAAGAAAGAGCAAAAAGCCTAATACTAACATCCTCTTCATCTACTTCAAATAAGTTATGATAATCCTCAAAAGTATGAATACGTTTTTGGGCAGTAATACCATTCTCTCCATCAAACCTAGGGAGGTTCTTGGGATAATCGTTAGGGAAAGCATGGAGTGTAGGAGGTAAAATGAGTGGTTTATATCTACCAGGAACTTTATGAAGTACTAGAATATGTACAGGGATTCTATGATTAGTCTTAATTTTTTGATTCTCCTCAATTGGAAAATGATCTTCATAAGAATTAGAAGAATGTTGCTCAAATGTGTAAGGAGATTTTATATCTACATTTTTCAAAGGGAAATAATAAAAAATTAATCTAAAATCTTCTCTAAAATACAATATACATTGAAAATTTTTATCAATGGGAAAGAACATAATGTCTTGGATAACAATCCAAGTTAAAAGCCTGATCTTTTCACATAGTTCTTTCAGGTTCATTTCTCCAGTGGAGTCTTGATTATGAAATTGATTTGGAGTCACCAGGTGGATGATTTTAACTTTATGTGTCTGATCATTGTCCACCATCATAGATCATATCTAAACCTGTAAAAAAATTCTGAAGAAAATGTTGGTTCTCCCCAGCAGAGTCACCTCTATGTTATCACTTAGAATTTCTCAAGGTTAAAGAAAGAAATTTCCGAGGTAGCCACAGACCAACCTTTAAGTACAGAATTTAGCCAATCTGTACTCAGAGAGGGCTCTCTCTTTAGGATTTAGCTTTGTTTATGAGATATTAGGCTAGTTATGAAAGCTTGGGGGGTTTTGATTTTGTTTGGTGGTGGAATTCAGGAGCAGATGGATATAACAAGGTATTTCAAGCCATTAGGTTATGGAGTCAACTGAATATGGCTTAACTGGATCAGATTGTTTGAACAAAGGAGGGCTTTACAGGGCAAGATAGCTAAAAAAAAGACAAATGATAGCTTAAAAGGGTAAAATTGTCTTGAAAAGGAGGAAATGAAATTAAGAATCCTTCAATAAAGTTCAAGATGAGGGAAAGTGGGTGCTCATTAACAAAAAGCAATTAATTTTTTTTTGTTAAATGGTCACAATGATAAACTAAAATGCAGGGAGCAATTAAGAATTCCATACCTATGATAGCTTAGAAGAAAACATTAAGAATATAAATGATTTTAAAGACAGAATGCAGTAAATCTTTTTCTGAAATATACTTCTTCGTTTATCATTCAAATATGGAATACATATGAATATTTAAACAAGAAAACTGTAAAAACATAATATGTAGAATACTTATTTTTTTCTTGTTTGACACAGGTATCCTGTAAAAGTCCTTTGCTTTATTACTTTGTCCAGCCAACCATACAATAGTTGTTCAACAACATTTCTATTCCAAAATAAAGAGTCTACAAAAATCTCTCAGAATCCACACACAATACTTCAAATGAAGAAGTATTTATAATAATTTCTAAACTAAAATATCTTTAAAAAATATCAAGATGGGTTTTACAAATATCTCCAACTGTTTTACATTAATAGAACTTTAATAAAGGACATTCAAAACTGATGAATCTATTTGGCACTATTTTTATGGATTTATGGTGACAAAGAAGAGAAAGTCGAATTTGATAGCAGCTCTTAGTTGATGATGAGGCATCCCAGTCACTAACTGTGTCATTTCTTTATGCATTCTGCAAACTTAGGGTCCAATGATACGCTTTTATATCTCAATCCGTGATAGATATGTAAAAATGGAAATAGGTTTTTATATATAGGAATGTTTTTGAGATAAACCTTTCTCAATTTCCCAAAATACAACTCCAACTGTTCACAATATTCTCTGCAAAACGATGTAAAAAACAAGACTTTGCACAAACTGAAAAATAGGCTGTGAAGACATGCACTTATCTCCATTTTGGTAATACCTGTGTAAAAAGTGAGATAGTTTTTTGTATATTAGCCTGTTAGGAACAAAAACCTCCTCTCGTTTTTCAAAATACAGCTTGGATTGTTCACAATAGTTTCTGCAAAACTATGACTTAAACAAGAAATTTATGAAGAATGTACCATTTCTGCTTTGATTTCATTTTTAACCTTAAATTCCTTTCAACTGTTTTTCACTTTTACTTTGGATAAACTTCATTGTAGCTAGTGAAAGTGTTTTCATCTTTGTTTAACCCTTAATATCTTCATGTTTACTTTACTTTTTACTTTTACCACTTCGTTTTTCATTTGTCTTCACTTTGACATGAATTTGTATGTTCTATTTTGTAATTGTCTTCCCTGCTGTTTATCTTCATGCTAGCTGATTTACTTGACTTGGTATTGAATCTAATACTCTTTAACCCTGATACACTTTGACTATTTCTTTAATGTGTCCTTTTACCTTCATTGTATATTTTAGGTTTTACTGTCTATTTCAAAAGTAAATCCTATTAATTCCATGTTTCCTCTGCTTCTCTTTTAACTGTATGTTTTATTTTCCATCTTTGTTTAAATAGATTTGATAACAATCTTGGAGTAAATAGGTCTTATGACTAGTATTAAGACCGTTTATCCAAGGTTGTGGTCTTCTGATCACCTGTAAAACAGAACAAAATTTTAAGAAAGCATTGGTTTCATTTGAGCTTGAAAGGTTTGTGGAGTGAGTCCAGAATGCTTTTCGGGAGGTAAACCATGCTCGAATCGATTAACAGAGGCTTCCGGTGGCGCAGATGGGTTACATAGGGTTTTACTGCATAATCAAGTGAAAACAAGCAAAACTGGGGTTTTCATGTTTAAACGGGTAAATGGTTGATATTGGCGGGTAAGCTTTGAATGAACAGTGGACAATTTGTCATATGCGGGGAGTGGAAAGTGGGGATGGTAAGCGGATTTCATCGCACCGCTAGTGGAGGGTAAGTGGTTTCTGGATGAGATCGCGCGATTCCATACGCTGCTTGACACGTAGCATCGGTATTGTTCACAAAAACGCTCACATCGTGCGCTAAAGGTCGACCAAAAGGCTCGCGCGATATGAGCAAGGGCCGTTAGATCTAAAGGGTCTGATCAGATGGTAGTCGGGTAAATGACATGACTGATGTATAATAGGGGTGGGTCTGATATTAATTAAAATACTTAATCATATCAGAGGTGATTTGATTGGTCGCTGAGTTATTAATTAGTCCTGATGACTTAATTAATTCTCATTAGCATGGCGGGGAGGTAGGATTCTTAATTAACTACGGATTAACTAATTAATCCCATTTTTTTATTTGATTTACAGTTATATTTAACCATTGAGGCGAGATATGTAAAAGTCAGGGTTTTTATAATATAATAATATGGACGTGGGTAATGTCGTTTTATTCGGAAATTACATAATAATATGAGTCAAAAATTAATATGACCTTGTAGGATATTAAACTAGCGCTAAGATAAAACGTTTCCGAAAGTGTATTTCATCATATAACATTCATAACTTAGGCTAATAGAACATGAGGGTTTTTGTATAGGGAATGTTTTAATTTTCCTAAGTAAAATAGGGTTTTACTTAGGAAAAGCCTTATCAAGGGAATGAATGATTTTATGGAGGGGTAAATATTGATGAAGGGGATTTAAGTACTTTAGGTATTTCAAATTATTGGGCTGAGGGTCCGGTTCCTCCAAAAGTCAGAGAAATGCTCTGAGCCCCTCTAACTTGTTTATAGGTACCTTTAGCAATTAGGGGAAATTAGTGAATTTTTAGGGGAAAATGGAGTAGGGAAGTTAATTATTTTGACTTTGTTTGCTTGATGTGCCTTCCAATGTGAGCTGTGCTTTGTCAAAGTGATGAAAGAAAAATATTTAAGCTTTTAACTTAACCATTCACCACACATTTATTCTGTAACCATCATCTACTTACCCTAGCTACTTTATCCTAGCATTTTTATTTCTTTATTAGGCTGCACTTAAACTGGAAAACCCTTATCACACTTTCTTTTCTTTTACATAGTGATATCTATCTAAATCTAACCTTATTACATCCAAGGGCTCAGTTTGAACTGTTGAGCTCCTTTTTCACTCTACCTATCTACTGATCTACCAAGATTGAACTGTTTGGTTAGATCTTTATCCTCTATTTCTAAAACATGAAATTGAAAACATGGAATAACCAAGATTAAATTGTTTGGTTACCATGAATTGTGGCATAGGTTACAAGTTGCACACAACCTTTATTATACATAAATGTAAATAGTAGTGGCATTAGGACTTACACACTTTCATGGTATTTTTCTTTTTGTTGGAGTTTATTTTCTTTCATTTTTCTGACCTTTTTCATTCTTTTTGCCTTTTTATTCTTTTTCTAAGACAACCCTCTTTACATTTTTTGATTTTTTACAAATATGGAAAACATTTTCAACAAGCAAAGGTATGTACATATTTCAGAGCTAAACCCATTCAATCATGATATATGACACCTATTGGTATAGGAACCTAACAGTTTGTACAATCACTTGAAGGAAATGTGAGGATTTGGTTTAGGCAGTTACCAACAGCTTCCATTAGAAATTGGGAAGAGGTTACAACCATATTTAAAATCGATGGGGTGTGAAAAAGGATCCTCTTTACTTCCTCATAGAATTTGAAGAGCTTAAAAGGAACTTCAGTGAACCAATATCAGATTTTATCAAAAGATTCAATAAACTCTATCACAAAATGCCTGCTGATTGTAAGCCCCCTGTAGTAGTAGCTAAATCTAAATTTTCTAAAGCTTTTGATGATGATTTTGTTATTATGCTATGAGAGAGAAATGTAAGAACTCTTGAAGATATGCAAACAAACGCTATAGAAGTAGAGCAAATAGGGTAGCCTCAACTTCTTTAAAACTTAAGGAAGAAAAGGCCCAAAGAAAACTCAAATCTGTTCAAGAAGCCTCTAGTTCCTCTAAGACTAAATCAGAAGATTAGAAAATAGATGAAATAACATCTCTTCTTAGAAACCTATCAAATAGGATTTCAAAGATTGAGACCCAACCTAGGACAAGACAACAAACAATCACTAGATCTCAAAACCAAAATCAAGGTCAATATAAAATAAATCCACCTCTACAAATTCTTCAGGGACCTAGCAATGATCAACAGGTTCCAACTCCTCTATTGATCAATGGCCAACAACCTGATGATAATACTATGACAATTACATAATATATTAATAGTATGGATTCTTCTTCCAATCAAATAGCCATCATTCCTCTCTCACAACAAAATCAGGTTCAAGAAGATCAGGAAGCTTCACAGCTCTTTAAATATCACGCTTTCTCTAAATTTTTAATTGCAGAGTTAAACAAGAGATATTATCTTAGGCCTAGGCCTGGTCCTTGGAGACCTCCAAAGGAAACTCCAATAATTGAACCATGTACCAAAACTGTTGAAGCTCAAACAACTCTTATTCATCCCTTTGATCAGTCAATTGATACTACCCAAACTGGTAAAAACATTTTGACTACATTTAATGTTGAAAAAGAAATAGAGAGATTATCCCAATTCCATTGTTAGAACTTTCTAAAAACCATGGTTACAAAATCCAAGTTACAAAATGGATACAAAATTCCTCGATTGATGCTGAAGGTGATGTCATTAGTCTGCAAGATGAAAAACCAACAGTAGTTTTTGGTCCTAGTTCAGACATGATAGATGAGATAGTGCCTCCTTTCTGTGTAACTCTTAAAACAAATGATTCCATGTTGTATAACTGTATGTTTGATTTAGGAGCATCACACAACCTTATGCAAAAATCTATCATGGACCATTTGAAACTCAACATAACTAAATCCTACCATGACATGTACACCTTTGATTATAAAAGGGTGCCGTGTTTGGGATTGATTAAGGATCTAGTGGTTACCCTTGACCAAATTCCAGTGAAAAGTGTAGTACTTGATATTGTTGTCACATAAATTCCTCCCAAGTTTGGAATGCTCCTTTCTAGGTCAGACTGTGCCAAACTAGGGGGAACTCTATAGATGGATATGTCATATGCTACTATTCTTGTTTATGGAGGAGAGCAATTAAGATTATATAGAGAGGTAAGATTAGTACATACTATTTGTAAGACTGACTAGCCAAGGAACCATCCAATTTATGCAATAGATCAAGACTTTGGTTGTTTTCAACTCATTTCAAACCAACATAAAGCTGAAGTCAAAATTGAAGAGGTAGTTGAAAGTCCTGAACCAAACCAAACTGATATTTGGAAACTGTTCTTTGATGGTTCTTGCACGAAATATGGGGTAGAAGCTGGAGTAGTTTTAATTTCACCTGAAAAAGAAAATATAACCCAATCATGTAAATTAGACTTTGAAGTTACAAATAATGTGGCTGAATATGAAGCTTTCCTTTTAGGATTGCAATTAGCCAAAAACTTAAATGTTCAAAACTTAAGTGTTTTTACTGATTTAGAACTTATTGTTAAGCAAGTAAGAAATGTTTACCAAACCAAACATCCTAGACTTAGGTCCTACTGAAATGAAGTATGGGATTTAGTTGGAAAATTCTTTGATGCTTTTAATTTGACTCATATTCCCAGAGATCAGAATATTCATGCAGATGCCTTAGCTGTCTCTGCTAGCTCTTTTAAAATTCCTAATCATACTAATGTACTCTATCAGATACAAGTCAAAGATAGGCCATCTATCCTATATAATCTGAAACATTGGCAAATATTCGAAGATGATGAACATTTGAAATCATTTCTACAGGTAATAGATGATTTTTCATTTCTACAAATTGATGAAGATAAAACTAAAATAGATGAAAATGCAGATGGAAATGATAATTCAAATTTTAAATCCCAAATTGTTAATCATGACATTATTCAATTATCTAATAAGTTTATTCCAAAAGCACTCATTCCTTTAGAAAAATTGTTTGATCAAAATGATGTCCTCTGAAACCCTCAGTCCATTTCTTCAGAATGTGGCATAGAAGAGATTAACATTGGAACTGATGAAGATATCAAAAACATCAAAATATGTGCATCTCTAGACCCTGAGATCAAAGCTCAATATCTTAAGTTACTGCAAAATTATAAGGATGTTTTTGCTTGGACTTATGCTGATCTAAAGACCTATGATACTTCCTTAATACAACATAAGATACCTTTAAAGCCAGAAGAAAAATCTTATCAACAAAAACTTCGAAGGATAAATCCAACCCTTCTACCAATGGTAGAAAGGGATATTAAGAAAATTCTATATGCTCAGATCATCCTCTCTCTTAGATATTCTAATTGGGTTGCAAATCTAGTTCCCGTTAGAAAGAAAAATGGAGAAATAAGACTCTGCGTTGATTTTAGAAATTTGAACAAGGCATCATTAAAAGATAATTATCATTTACCCAAAATGGATCAACTACTTCAAATGGTTTCAGGAGCCCAAAGACTTTCTATGCTTGATGGTTTTTCAGGTTACAAGTAGGTGAATGTTGATATAGCAGACAGAGAGAAGACAACCTTTACTACACCTTGGGATACATTCATGTACGCTAGGATGCCATTTGGCTTAACCAAAACTGCAACAACATTTCAAAGAGCTATGGACATAGCTTTTATGGGTTAGGTAAATAAATTTGTGGTTATTTATTTTGATGACATAACTGTTTTTCCTAAATCTGATCAAAAACATCTAAAGCACTTGATGAAGGTTTCTGATAGGTGTACAAAATTTGGAATATCATTGAACCCTAAGAAGTCCTTGTTTGCTGTCAAAGAAGGAGAACTGTTGGGCCATATAATTTCAAAGGAGGGAGTAGTAATTGACCCCAAACAAGTATTTGCCATTGAAACATTGACCTTACCTAGAAACAAGAAGGAGATTCAAGCTTTTCTAGGCAAGATTAATTTTCTAAGGAGGTTTATTCCTAATTATGCAGAGATTGTAAAAGATATAATTGACATGCTCCGAAAGGACCATTAAGTTAAATGGACTACCTCTTCTAGGCATGCATTTGAACAAATAAAAAGGGCTATCTCTGAAGCTCCCACCTTAGCCAGTGTAAGGCCCTATCCTAGGGTCTTCTAACGGATCTATTTTCTCTGGAAATTAAATACAATAAGAGGCAATAATTTACTTTCTTACAAGACATTTAAACAATCAAAATTTACCATTTACATTATAATCCTCACAAATTATAGTGAACATTTCATTTCAATAATTTACATGAGTAACCTATGCATAGAGGAATACATGTACCTGTGGTTGGAGATGCCTTTGAGCTGTTGCTCCTGCTGAAACGCTCCTCTTGAGTACCGATTGAATTTACCTCTGAGCCAACTAGGAAATAATTCCTAGCCTAGGAAAACTCCACAGGTTCCCTAGCCCTCCGAGCCCAAGTCCAACCAGATGTAGTGTGTCCAAAATGAATAATATAGACTAAGATAAACAATATTTCCCTCCTCTGAACTAACCCAAGAAACCTCCACAGGTTCCTTATGTCTCCAAAATCACAGCAATCCTAAAATCACAGCCAACCCAAATCACAACCAACCCCAAAATCAAAGCAAGACCCCACATCCCCTTTTCTCGCTTCCTCCTTCCCTTTTTATACCCTCCTTCTCTTCTCCACCTTAACCACCTCTCATTAATGTCAATAACTTCTTCTCCATCCTTACAATTGACTTCTCTTCTCCCAAGTAAATTTGGGAGCACATTTGGAAATGTGATATGAATATAAAATCGGAAATTTAATGGGAGAGGACCATGTCTTCTTCCAAGTAAATGTGAGAGTACATTTGGGAATGTGAGATGGATATATATATTGATAATTATATGGAGAGGACCATGTCTTCTCCCAAGTAAATGTGAGAGTACATTTGGGAATGTGAGATGTAATTAGATGGAGAGGACAATGTCTTCTCCCTAATAATTGTGAGAGTACATTTGAGAATGTGAGATGTAATTAAATGGAGAGGACCATGTCTTCTCTCTAGTAATTATGAGAGTACATTTGGGAATGTGAGATGTACTTTAATGGAGAGGACCATGTCTTCTCCTAAGTAAATGTGAGAGTACATTTCGAAATGTGAGATGAATATATATATAATTTGAAATAATGAAAGGAGACCATATCCTAACTAAAATTCAATTTGAGAAGGCAAGTTGCAAATTTGAATAAATTAGAAATAATGAATGTTATATTAGTAAATAAATTTATAGTTTCCAAAATTAAGGTATTCACCAATATTTCTCAATATTTTCAGGTAATGTAAACATTAATAAAATTTGCATGATAAGATTTAAGTGGGGCATTACATACACCCCTCCTTCAAAAAAGTTCATCCCGAATTTAGAATGATAAGATACAAGGAGTTCGAAAGCATGGAAAACTAGAGAGTTATAGCGGTAAAATTTGATAAGTTAGACAATGACATTACTTCCCATCAAGAGTCTCCAACTGATTTATATCCTCCTATCCATCCTGACCTACTTCTGTTCCCACCCTATTTGTCCTCTACTACTTTATCAATGGCAACAACCATACTAACCACTGATAAACCGACATGATGGAAGCGTCGACTATATTGACCTAACTTCCCAGCAAGCAACTGGCAATCGTCATCACACGTCTAAGGGAGTGTGTTCACCACTTCCCTCCCATGATTCAAGGTTTTGGAGGATACACGGTGGGAAATGCCTCCACCCCTCCTTCACAACTAGGGTCAATGCCCTAACACAGACCACACTATGACACTGGTTGGAATTGTCATCGAATAATCCAGTCAAGTAGTCTCGCCACCTGTAATTTTCATTTTACTCATGTCATATGAGTGCATATAAAGTAGATACCAAATGTAATAGAACAATGTACATTATACCTTCCTCATGAGATGTCTCGAATTTCCCTCAATGGAAGAGTAGATATCGGCTATCATATAGTTCTTTCCCCTGCGGATTAGCTCTCATTCATGCATTTATATAACAGCAAGATATATAATCCTCATGTTATTAAGTCTAGTATCCACGTGTCAATCTTGCAGTTCATACTAGAAATAAATCATAAATTCAGTAAGTCATTCGCTTAAACCAATCATATCCACTTGAGCCATATATGAAACAAAATAATTCTGATAAGTCACGCACTAGATAATTCACCACTAAGTGAGTCATACATTTAGGCCATACATCAACCATTTCCATCATCAATATCAAATCTATCAATTGATTTATATAGGTAGTTTCACATGTCCAACCAAATGCATCAATATTACATAATGTTCATAAGTAATAACATGGGGCTGCAAAGTAGAGCCTTAGCATGGGTAGCTATCTAAGTCAAAATGGGCATCACAGATGCTCATGTGACAACCTTGTGAAACCCCTCGATAACAATTAGAGTTGAAACAGATTCCACTGTCCACCATGGAAAATAGAATTTGAACCCGAATATTTTATAAGGTGGTACCAAAACCAAAATATTGGCAAGCAACTTATTAGTGAACTATTAATTCCACTAGAGGGTGCTAGTATAAGTTTCATGCATATAAATACCTTAGTGAATATCAAAGTCACACTCTTCCAATTTGCTGGCTTTTTATCTTCCAAACCAATTAGTTAACTTGAAAATAAAAGACTCAAAACTTCAGAAACTATTTCCCTCATGATTTTCATACTTTATTATTTTATGTGAATTGAGAGAAATGTCCTTTAAATGTCAAAGGTTCAAATTTATTATATATTTAATCATTTTTCATTAGTACTAAAACAATTTCATGATATATATTGTAGCTCACAATATGACCATACAAATGAGAAATAATTAAACGAATGGAATAATTGCCTTTGCCCTGCTGCTATTAGTATTTCCCTTCTAAATGGCGCCACATCTCTAAAGATGCCTATTCCTTTCACAAATGGCGAGTGACCACAAAAGTTGCAAAGAAAGTTGAGGGTCCTTTTATCCAAAACTAGAGACACATTATTTTCAAGGCATTTTTATTCAACACTAGAATAAGGGTAAAAGTGTATTCTAATATTTTCACTGGTCTTTTATTGACTAAGTAAGTTTTCATTCTAAAATCCCAAATTCTCTACTAATTGATCTTCTCATTTAATTTAAGATCATTAGAAACAACTATCACAATAAGCCTTACACAAGTCCATGGTATTCAATCTATGTTTTCACTAGAAAATTCCACCACCCATAGAATAATCATTAACATGACATATAGGATATTTCAATACATCCTAATTTGAATTCCCATGCTTGATATAGTATGCAATGAGACTAGAAAAGTCATGCAAAGGTTCAGTTTACCAGTCATGTATGTTTACCTGACTAGATTGCTCTGGGTTTGGCACAACCTCAAATTATTGTGATAAATACAAGTAATAATATTGACACTTTGGGTTTAGGTAATATTATCACAATAATGGTGATAATATCACAATAAGTATATGCAGTCTTAAGGCTTGGAAGGGAGAGAAATTTTGGCTATTGATTTGCCTTCATGTTAAAATGAATTTTTAAATATGTGTAAGGTAGTTTTAGTATCATTGTGTTGATAAAATTGATGAATTTGTATAAGCACAATGGAGAAAACCTTTCTCTAGGATGTCACCATGATATTGTGGGCTTTAAAAGTTTCCAAACAAATCTGTTTATATTTTCCATCTATCTGTGCAGGGAATCAAAGCACCACTGCTAAGGATCACATCCGATTCACACTCAATCTAATGCAATTATAGGGGAAATCTCTTACCCTAAGCATTACTGTTATGGACTAACACTAACAACAGAGTTGATGCTTGGAGCTCAAAAAACATCTTAGGATAGAGGATGAAATGCTTCTTTATGCTGGAAAAATTTCATACCATGATGGCCTACATGTGAAGTAAAAAAAATACATTCAAAATGAAAAGGGGCTTGGAGGAAATTGATTCTCTTACCTATGTAACTGAAGAAGCAATGCCTCTTGAGTATGGTACTTGTCAATTTATTTTTCTAAATTAGTTGGACATGGTATTTGCTGATCAGATTTCTGTGTTAATGGCATAAGATAGTGTAGCAACGACCAACTTATTTTCGCTAGATTCTAATAGTTGTGATTGTTTTGCTATGGTAGTAAATAGTAGGGGCAATGAGATTCCTAGGAGAGTGTTTTGTAATTACGAAAAGAGGGGTTCGAACAAAAAGGGGGCTCCTTGCTATGCTGGTTTTCTTGCTGCCATTTTTTGTTGTTGTTTAGTACTTGATGGGAGAATAATTAATAGAGGAGATGGAAGCTTAGAAAAAAGCAAGCCAAGAAGGAGAACTTTTGTGGTGTATGAAGGGAATTGCTAATAGCATCCTTGGTCATTACAAGAGTTAAGGGCTCTTCTTGCTAATGCATTAAAAGGATGAGAATCATTAAGTATATGGAGGGTGCTATGGAATTTCTATGTTATTTTTGCGAAAACAGAGTGATCATGGTAGGCATTCCAATCTGCAATAGAGCCTCTGAATTTCTAGGAGAAATTCTCAAAACTTCTTTAGGCTAGAGACAGATAAAAAAAAAACTGCAGAAATGTTTGTTGAACATGTCAATCTTTGTGACATTATGATCATACATAAGGAAGAGCCAAATTCTTAGTAGAAGGGAACTTTACCAAAATTTGCATTAAAATTATTTCTAGCCAAGACAATAATAGATTGTGTTTTTAACCAAAGCTCTAGTATAATGTGTCTTTTCCCAATAGGTATCAGAAGCATGTTGAGAGCACTGTCAACTATAGCAGAATAATTGATTGTTGGCGAATGCTATAGTGAGTTAGATTAATGATTCCAATTTAATCCTAAAATTGTAGAAAAACATGAATATTTCTATGAAATCAAAATGTCTAGTTGAAGTTGGCAAGCCAGCAAGAGCTATGGTCATGTCTATTCATTTTATATATTCCTATGCTTTATCAAACAAGATTATAATCCACGGTTCTCTAGTCCATTATCATTATCAATGTATGCAAGGGAATAATATTTTATGTAAAGCTTAACAACCCTCAAATACTAAAATATGCTTGCTTATTTCCATCTCCATTGGTAACTTGCCATAAGCATATATATTATCAAAGGAAACAACTTCACAACCCAAGTGCTTGAAATATATTTATAGCCATAATCAAAAGCATTTTGTCAAGCAAGACAACAACCACAGGAGAGCATATTTGTATGTCTTGTGTATTTCTAAAATGAATATCAAAGAGTCTACAGGTGAAAGTTTTTGAAAACTTTCCTTGAGACGATAAAATAAGACATTGAACAAATACGACCTGTAATGATCAGTCAAGATGTGACCCACATATTGATGGTATTTTTTTAGTTTCAAAAATAGCCAAGTGGATTTTGTCTTTTATTCATTATAGCATTCTTGTCTTATTTATTTTACATTCAGCTCCATAAAGGGTATGGTAGTCAGTAGGGAAGACATTTTTTTTTCCAACCTCCCAATCTCCATCAATCTGATGAAAAATAACTGTATTAAAAGGAATAATATAGTTTTAACACCAACAAACACAAATACAAACAAAATTGTGCTACTAAAGGGAAGAATGCCTATTTGACTAAGACACACAAGATATCCTTTATCTTGTCAAGTGTCCACATATATAACACATAGTAAGAAAATATTAAACAAATATCAACAATAGACACTAGAATATCTAGAATGCACTCGTGGTAAGAAAAATGTTGCAAAGCACCATGGTTCTCCCAGTTAATGATAGGATGATTAACACGATCGGAATTTTCGTGTAAAGCGGCTCATAAAAGTCATGAAAATATCAGCCTAAAGCATTGGTAATTCCATGAAAAAAAGACTGAAGGAAAGTAGATGGTAGCGACTCTGATAAGCATAAACCACTTTTCATTGGCACAGAGCTGAATGCCAGCCCTATATTGAGATGGAAGTGCGATTTATTGACAACCTGAAAGGTTTCCCCCCTATTTTTGTGAATCCGGCCTAATTCACAGCTTGAAGCATTGAACACACCCAGTGAAATATGGGAATTGATTTACTGCAATCGAGCACACACAACTAAAATTATAGTTGGAGGCATTAAGCATAGCGAACAAGACATAGGGACAAAAATGAAACATGACCTCAGATTTAAGTGCAACATATGCACATTAAAATACACAGGGTGGAATTGTGGCTACCCTAATTCATATTCTGGAAAAATAAACATAACAACAAAATATAAACATCGAAACAAAGGCTGGAACAATCCACAGGTATATTAAAATACTAAATCTAAGGTCCATTTAGACACGATATCTGGCTTGTATATCATCTTTCCTACCATATATAGCTACCCATGTCTTTTCAACAGAACTTTCCATGTTAAACACTTTTCTAATTATGTGATTATGAACCTGCTTGGGTTGAACCTTCGCCTAACTTAGATTTTAAGATAGGCAATGTGACACAGAACTTTCAATAAACACACCATGAGTAAATAGCATCACCTTTATAGGCTTGATGGTAACTATAGTTTGTATGTTTGGGTGACCATCTAGAACCCCATGAAATCTATGAAACATGTTATTCTTGCATCTTTTAACCTTATAGTCACCTGAGTAATAATGTAGAGGAGCATGCAAACAAGGGATAATATCTATTATTTAATGTGGCCGAGCGAATACTCATATTTTTAAACATGTATCACAACAATGCAATGGTATATAGGGCGGGAGTATTACTTATCTTTTAACATTGGATTTGGAAACTAAGATGGGGACTCTATTTTTTTCCACACAACAATAGACGAACTGCAGCCGGATCACTTGCAGTTGTCACCTTTGAGCCAGATTACAAAGCATGAGAGAGGGGCTTACTTATGGGATTTAGAAGAAAATCTTCTCCACCTTCAACTAAGTCTCTAGACTAAAACTGCTCCTGCTCACTTCCAGTGTTAGGAGTTTCAAAAACCTTTTATGTACTCTGTCTGGCAAGTCTCTTTATATTCATATCTAATACGACAATTCTTCAGCTCACCCACATCATTGGCAGGCAAAATCATTGACCAGAGTTCCCCTCTGAGCGTTTTGTTCCCAATTTTCCAATTAAAACATAATATGTAAATAAATTCCTTAGCCACTGAACTCCTAAATCGAAGGGTAAGGTCTATGCTTCCTTTTTAGACACCATAATTTAGGATTCTACCCTCACAGAAGATAAAGCTTGTTTCCCATTGCGTGTCGAGATATTGTTGCCTCCCCAATTTACCATGCCTCCCCTTCCCTCTTGTCAGTTTGGCCCAAATCCTATGATTCGATCCACATTACTCTATCTGTTTGCCTATCCCTTGATTTTTCTGTAGGTTTTGCCTTTTCATCATTGATCTGCTTGCTAATCTTGCAAGCTATTCACTAATATGCCACTTCGTCTCCTATCCCGGCTTGCCACCGGTCAGCCTCCATGGTTGCCACCAAGCTAATCAACTTTTGTTTGCCTAACCCATGAATGACTGTAGGATAGATCTATTGTTTAGTTATCAATACTTACAACATATAATTTGTAAGGATTTATCTTCTGAATAGACAATACAGATCTCAGTCACACTAGATATGCCAATAATCTATTTTTGAACAATGAAAGCAAGTTAGATCTGATAGTAGAAAGGCGACTTGGCACTAATGATTACAAATCAATAAAACAAATGCCTAAATAAAACTATAGTAAGGTCTAGAAGGCAGATTAATTCGAACAATATTGAAGTTTCTTTGGACTGGATGCTGGTGAGATCTGATTAAGGGTCACTACAAACTGGTGGATAGCTTAACTTATACTTGATTAAATATTTTTTTGCGCTAACTCTATTTAATGATTCTGTCAAAAAAATGTAACACTCATTGAATTTAATTATTATACTTTGTCTGCCTTCTTTGCTTAAAATACATCGTGACCATGTTAGGATATTCTGACACATAGGAATAGTTAAGTATAACTTGGTCTAGTATAGAGTTAGGTAAAGTGTGTTTCT
>APFE031361829.1:228846-240835 GCA_000404065.3 Pinus taeda | reverse complement strand
GGCTGCAAGTATTTCTTAACTTTCATTGATGATTTCTCTAGATGCACTTGGGTATACTTCTTAAAACTCAAGAGCGAAGTATTTAACACATTTTTGGCCTTCAAGGCCTATGTTGAAAAACAATCTGGACATCAAATTCTTAAGCTAAGAACTGATAATGGTGGAGAATATGTTAAAAACACATTCATCAACTTTTGCACCGAAAATGGAATTCAAATGCAACATACTGTTTCATACACTCCACAACAAAATGGTGTAGCTGAAAGGAAAAATCGCACCTTAAAGGAAATGGCTAATTGTATGCTGCAATCTAAAGGACTCAGTCTTAGTTTTTGGGCGAAGCAATTAACTGTGAAAATTACATAATAAATCGCACTCCTACTAAGGTTTTAAAGAATATCACTCCAGAAGAAGCATGGTATCAGTGTTTATTTGAAATGACAGACTTAGGACACTGCATTATTTTCTTGGTCTTCAAGTCTTGCAATCCAAGGAAGGTATTTTCCTTTCCCAGTCCAAGTATGTTTGTGATCTTCTATGCCATTTTCACATGAAATACTGTAAGCCAGCCCCTTCTCCCTTTCAGTCTGGAGCCAAACTTTCAGTCATTTGTACTCCCCTGAAGTTGATGCTACCTTATATCGTCAACTTGTAGGCAAAATTTTGTATCTAACCCATACTCGTCCTGGCCTTTCCTTTGTTGTTGGCCTTGTTGCTCGGTTTATGCAAAACCCACATGAAAGTCATTGGAAAGCAACTAAAAGAATACTTCATTATGTTCGAGGTACAGTTCAGTTTGGGATTCATTACAGTGCTGAAGCATCTCCTCTATTGGTTGGTTTCACTAATTCTGATTGGGTTGATGACCCTGATGATCAGAAGTCTACTGCAGGTTATGTGTTCACTCTTGGTTCAGGACCTATTACATGGGCTTGCAAGAAACAAGGTGCCATTTCTCTTTCTTCAACAGAAGCAGAGTATCGTGGTCTCATAGAAGCTAGTAAGGAACCCTTGTGGCTTCATCAAATCCTGTCAGAGTTTGGCTTTCAGCAGCAACATCCGACTACACTTTGGTGTGATAATCAAAGTGCCATTCCACTTTGCAAAGATCCAGTTCAGCATCAGCGCAGCAAACACATTGAACTTCACATGCACTTCATCAGAAAGCTCATTCATGACCATGTTCTTGAAGTGCAATATTGTTCAACAGATGATCAGGTTGCAGACATCTTCACAAAGGCACTCACAGAGGCGAAGTTCACTAAACTTCGATATATGCTTGGAGTTCAGGAAGTTGTCACTAAGAGGGGATAGGCTCTAGTGCCTCCTTCCTTCTCCTATTGTGTCATATTTGTAATCCTTCAATCCTATCCCAAGTTGTTCTTAAGGGGGGATGTTAGGATATTCCGACACATAGGAATAGTTAAGTATAACTTGGTCTAGTATAGAGTTAGGTAAAGTGTGTTTCTTTACCGATGTACATTTGTAACTTACAATCCGACGGTCACGATATGTAGTGATCCGACGGTTCATTCTCTCCTCGGTATTACCGACACTTGATCCGTGGCTTGACACCCGATTGGTCCATGAATTCTATTTAAAGCGCATGGAGGGTCATTTGTAGGTTAACCGTGCATGAGAGAAGCTTATGTAAATTTTCATTCTTTTATTAATAAATTGCCTGTAGTAGCCACGTTGGTGCAGGTCGTGGACTGTTTCCCTCTCTGAGGGTTTTAACCACGTCAAAATACTGGTGTATTGATCTGTGATCTATTTGTGAGCGGTGTCCTTTTGGTGTTCTGTCTGAGGAACTTACCCTGTAAATTCCTACAGACCAACTTCTAAACAAGGAAATTGCCAGGGTTTAGTCGAACTTAAGTTACAACATAATTTTAATCTCCTCACTTAAAATGACAAGGGAATGTGAGATGACCCTAAATTGAAGTTCTTGTAGTATCATCCATCTTCTTAAGAACATAATTTAATATAGTTTGGCCAAAGATATTTTACATCTGTGATTCTACAGTTACCAAATATGATAAGTGGACATAAATCTATACAACTTCCTTGATGCAGGTTCCAAGTTTTATAGAAGTTGTGAGATGAATCAAAGTTCGGTTTAGTCAAATTTACTAGTGAATCAACAGAGTATTAATCCATCCACCAAGGTACTCTACAGTCTGCTCACTCAAATGGCATGAGTTTCAAAGGGGTGAGGCTGGGTGCAAATGCTAGGCAATAATGGCATACTACTAGACAGTTACTCCTTGGACATGGAAAATAACGTAAAAGAGGTCTGATCTGTGCAGAGCATGCCCTCAGGCCTGAGAGTATGTTTCTCAGGCTTTTAAGAAAATTGTATATATCCTTTAGCAGAATCTCCTAAAAGAGCGAAGTGCAAATGTATGTTTGAATCAATAAGAACTGAACTCGACCCAATATGTATATGAGGGAATATTGGCCCCAATACAACTAACAGGAAAACAGAATAAGAGGATAAGGAATAGCCATCCTACCCATGGTTTCTAACATCGAAGAGACAATAGTGAAGTCCTAATTTGCTGGCTTTATAAGAGCATCATTTCCTAGAGACACCTTTTGGACCTCTGAATCCAACCATCCTCTTTCAGTCTTCAAGACAAACCTATAGCAGGCATTGGGTCTGCAACTATGATTACACCATGAAATAGGGACCCTTGAACAATAGTCCTAAGCATGACACATTGTAATTCAACTTGGAATAAACTAGTTTACTGTGTGGGCATTTTGTCATCCACCCATACTTGAACCCCATCCGTAATTATAAGACCTCCTCTTTCAACCTTTGCCCAAAATTTGACTCGCATTATATGCTGTATCTCGAATTTAAACTCCAACATGTTGTCTTGCTAAAGCCATGAGCCTCGCACCTTCGCGGATTTGATGTGCCATTTTCACTGTATCTGTATCTTTAACTATTTTATAATCTTCAAGGCGATCGATATTACTGACTGCATTGCTGTGGAGAAGTAGTTGATGATTGGTCATTAAATTACTGATGTTGTGATTAACATGAATAGGGTGGGCAATACAATTAAAGGATCCTGGATGTTTGCGTTGGCAATGGAGAGCAAGTAGTCTCAGAGCAACTCGTAAATCACAAGTACCCCCAAGGGATAGAAAAGTTTTGGGACCTCACCAGGTATTGGGAGTGAAGCCTTCTTGTTTTCTAAGGCTAAGAAGGTCGCATTCTTCGCTTTCTATGTGGCTTTTAAAGTTTGTATCCCTGCAATATTGTGTGTAATAAATTACAAAGCCTATGCATTGGCCTTCGCATGGATGGACATGGTGTAGATACCGAGGATTTGAATTCTGGAGGGAAAATTGTAAAGGACGTTTCCGGTACAGATCCTCCTAGTTATGTAAGTTCAAAACAACCATTAACTCCACATTTGGTTGAGTTTAATGTTGAATACGAAAGTTCAAAGGAAAATGAATCTGATGAAGACTGGGGTAAAATGTGAAGGATGTGGATTACACCGACGATAATGAGAGCAAAGAAAATGTGAGGGTTGAAGAAGAATCACTGGAACGAAAATGCAAGAGAAGACCAGGAACTACCCAGAAGTGAGCATCTGGAAAAAAATGCTTCTGAAGAAAATGGGTGGCAAATATCCTAGTAATCAATTAAAGTTAGAAATCCCTGGCAACAAAATGAAAGTGGAAGTGGAACCCATTGTTCTCACGTTCTATAAGCCTCTTGGCTCAATGCAGGAGAATGCAAATGGTAGGAAACCTTGGAAGTAAGACAATGACAACAATATTTGTGAAAAGCTGAAGTCTGTGATAGACTTGGTAAGTGGTAGTGGGATACCAATCACTATGAGTGGAGAAGTTGCAGAGCGCTTTAGCTGTCGCATGACAGAGAAGCTGAAGTTCCTTTTTTAATAAGCATTTTGGATAGTTTTTTTTTGGCAGGACTCAGATTTTATGGTCTATGTTTTTTTCAGGTGAACATAATTCTGTTTGCATTTCCTAAAACTTATGAAATATTGTAACCTTGGTTTCATGCTGGAGTGGCAGCTTAGTATTGATTTGTATACTATATTCTTGTTTTTCTTTGTGTGGCATTTTGGGTGTAAGCTCTTATAATCAAACCAAATTAATCAAAGGGTAATAACTCGACATGGGAACAAATTTAAAGGTAGGCATAGCTAAATGCTTGTATCAGGTTATCAAAAATTGCGATGAACATACTTACATGGTGGGAGATTGGTAGTATTAATGTATGACTCATTTAAAATGTTATACTAAAGTAGTTGGCCAAGCTCAACATAGACTTCACATAGTTTAATGGATTGTGTGTAAGCATGGGTCTCAAATCTATATGCAAGGTCATCATTAATGGGAAGTATAAATTGTGGGTTTAGTGGGCTTGGGTCTAGATTTTGAAGCAAAGATCTGATACCATGTGTAAGGTCCTATCCTAGGGTCTTCTAGCAGATCTATTTTCTCTGGAAATTAAATACAATAAGAAGAAATAATTTACTTTCTTATAAGACATTTAAACAATGAAAATTTACCATTTACATTCTAATCCTCACAAATTATAGTGAACATTTCATTTCAATAATTTACATGAGTAACCTATGCATAGAGGAATACCTATACTGGTGGCTGGAGATGCCCTTGAGTTGTTGCTCCTGCTGAAATGCTCCTCTCAATTATCGACTGGATTTATCTCCCAGCTAACTAGGAAATAATTCCTAGCCCAGGAATTCTCCACAGATTCCCTAGCCCTCCGTGCCCAAGTCCAACAAGATATAGTGTGTCCAAAATGAATAATCCATACTAAGATAAACAATGTTTCCCTCCTCTCAACTAACCCAAGAAACCTCCATAGGTTCCTTAGGTCTCCAAAACCACAACAATCCTAAAATCACAGCCAACCCAAATCACAGCCAGCCCCAAAATCAAAGAAAGACCCCACATCCCCTTTTCTCCCTTCCTCCTTCACTTTTTATACCCTACCTCTCTTCTCCACCTCAACCACCTATCATTAATGTCATTAAATTCTCCTCCATCCTTACAGTTGACTTCTGTTCTCCCAAGTAAATCTGGGAGTACATTTGAAAATGTGATATGAATATAAAATTGGGAAATTAATGGAGAGGACCATGTCTTTTCCCATGTAAATATGAGAGTACATTTGGGAATGTGATATATATATATATATATTTTTATATATATATATATATATATATTATATATATTATTATTACTGATAATTAGATGGAGAGGACCATGTTATTCTACAAAAGTAAATGTGAGACGTACATTTGGGAAGTGAGATGTAATTAAATGGAGAGGACCATATCTTCTTCCCGAGTAATTGTGAGAGTACATTTGGGAATGTGAGATTTATTAAATGGAAAGGACGCATCTCTTCTCCTAAGTAAATGTGGGTTTGGGTGTGTATATCTATATATATATATATATATATATATATTATATATATATATATATATATTATTTTGAAATAATTGAAGGAGACCATATCCTACCTAAGATTCAATTTGAGAAGGCAAGTTGGGAATTTGAATAAATTAGAAATAATGAATGTTATATTAGTATAAATAGTTTCCAAAATGAAAGTATTCACCAATATTTCTCAATATTTTCAGGTAATGTAAACATTAATAAAATTTTCATGATAAGATTTAAGTGGGGCATTACAATCAACCCAGATTATACTAAGCCATTTAGTGTTTTCTCTTTTTCCTCTAAAACAACCCTTGCTGCTATTCTATTACAGAAAAATGAAGATTCCCATGACCAACCCATAGCCGTTTTTAGCAAGGCTATGAGAGATGCTTAGCTTAAGTATGATATCATTGAGAAGCAAGCATATGCCATCATTCAAGCCTTGAAATCATTCAAAATGTATGTCTTACATTCACCTATTATTGCTTATGTCCCTAATAGTGTTGTGAAAATTTTCCTAACCCAACCAGACACTAATGGTAAAAGAGGTAGATGCATCACTCAAATTTTGGAGTTTGATCTAACTATCAAGACTACCAAGCTAGTAAAAGGTCAATATTAGCCAAGTTTCTAGTTGAATCCAACTGTAAAGTACTTGGAATCAATTCTGTTTTAGAAATACAAGGGAAGAATACACAAGAACCTTCTGTCCTTGCAGAAGGGGAGAATCCACAAGAACCTTCCCTTCATCCTAAAGGGGAGAATCCACAAGAACCTTCCTTTCATCCTAAAGGGGAGAATCCACAAGAACCTCTACCTTCTGAGCAAATTAGTCCTATACAAATTAATGAAAAATTCTTGTTGTCAAACTGGTGTCAAGATATTGTAAATTTGTTGATCCATTTTGAGTGTCCAACATCGTTCTCCAAAACCCAGTGTAAAACCCTTAAGTTAAAATCAGTCAAGTACTGCATTATAAATGAAAATTTATACTAGAAAGATCCACTAAATATTTTGTTATTATGTTTAACAGAATCAGAAACTAAAGGATTCATTGGTCAGTTTCATACAGGATTTTGTGGGGGACACTATGCTTGGAGAGCAACAACATACAAGATTCTAAGGGGAGGACTTTATTGGCCCACACTCTTCTTACAAGTAGGGGCAAAGGTCAGAAGTTGTGTTCCTTGTCAAATGTTTGCTGGTAAGCAAAAATTAGTAGCTCTTCCACTTGTTCCATCAATAGTTTCAACACCTTTTTCTCAATGGGGATTAGATTTTTGTGGAGATATTCACCCCAATTCAAGTAATCAACATAGATGGATCCTCACTGCAACAGACTACTTTACTAAATGGGTGGAAGCAATTCCAGTCAGAAATGCTACTGATTTAGTAGTAATTAAGTTTATTGAGGAAAATATCTTATCTAGATTTGGTTACCCAACTCAAATTGTCACTGATAGTGCAACAACTTTTTCTAGTGTTAAAATGATCAACTTTTGCTGGAAATATTAGATTTTGTTACATCATTCAACTCCATACTACCCTCTAGGTAATGGCTTTGTAGAGTCATCAAACAAAATTCTGGTAAAGGTAATAAAAAAGAATCTAGTTGATCATAAGAAGAGTTGGGATTGGCATTTGATTTATGCAATATGGGAAAACATAATTACTTCAAAGAGATCATTTGGAAAATCTCCATTTCAATTAGTCTATGTGAAAGATGCAGTTTTCCCTACCGATTTGGCCTTCCCTGTTTTAAAATTCCTACAGGGTTTAACAGATGAACCTAATGATTTTTCAAGAAGAATAAATTATATTATTGAAGTTAATGAAAACAGAGATGAAGTTCAATAAAAATTGAATAAATATCAGAATAAGATGAAGGCCCTGTTTGACAGAAGAGCCAGGGAGAGGGACTTTAAGGAAGGTGATCTAGTTCTAAGATGGGATGCTAGGAGAGAAGAGAAAAAAAAGCATGAAAAATTTGACACTCTATGGTTTGGACCTTTAGCAATTGCTGAAGTGAATGGTATCAACACTTTTATGCTGTAGAATCTTGAGGGGCTATATTCCACTTATCCTGTAAATGGAAGGTTTCTCAAACATCACATTCAATACTAAGAAGTTGAAATAGTTTTCATTGTAAATACTCAGGTTTTCTTTACTTTTCAAGATGTCAGTGTGATCTTTCTTACAACAAGGACTCCATAGCCCGAGCAGAAGGCACATGGATCTGCAGGTTCTTTGAATTCTACAGGAGAACACAATCCCGAGATGGAGCCAATGTTGTAGCATTTTTTGGTTTTGATAAGATAGAATAAATTAATAAAAAAAATACATAAAAAATATTTTGAAAAAATATTAAGTTAGGATATGGACATAACAATATTGAATAAAATGTTTTTGAAAATTTCTTGATGATGATGTCCATATCAAATAAAATGTTAGGTTAGATGTCCTAAAAAATCAAGACAAAAAGAAAATTTTAGGTTAGAAAGACAAGAAAACAAATAAACTCTGAAAGTGAGCAAGTCCAAATGCCACTACTATTGTTTCTGCAAAATAATGGTTGCATGCAGCTTGTCATAAATGCCACAATCCATGATAGTCAAATAGTTTAATCTTGATTGCTTCATGCTTTAAATTTGATGTTATAATTAGAGAATAAAGATATAGCCAAACTGTTTAATCCTGGCAAATCAGTAGTTAGGTAGAGAATAATAAGGTGCTCATCAGTTTAATCTGAGCCCTTGGATGTTATAAGGTTAGAATTAGATTGTTTGCTTTTGTAAAAATAAGAAGAAAGGAAAGGGTTTTCTAGCTTAAATGCACCCATTAAGTGAAGAAAAATTGATAGGATAAGCAAAGGGTAAGTAGAGAAAGTTTGCAGAAGTATGATGATTGATTGGAAAAAATGTACATTTATCATGTTTTACTATATGTTTCTATGTCCATGAGGCAATTACACAAAACAAATGAAGGTCTACAAGATAAACTAATTAACTTCCCTCATACTCATTCATCCCTATATATATTAATTTCCCCTTCCCACCTTCATATAGTTCATATTCATTCATTTTCCATAAAAGAACCCCTTTTCCTAAGGTTAAAATCCCTTTTTCCTAGGAAAAGTGAAAGCCCCATGCTAAATCCCCTTTTACCCAAAAACCCACAAAAAGTTGTTTAGCCTAAGTATTGATGCATATATGTGAAAAGCAAATAAATTATGAAAAATCTTTATACTTAGCGTATTTCCCCTTTTTGCTCATATTTTATATTAACTCTAACTTATAGTATTAAACCCCTAAAAGTTCCCTTTCTCGTATTTATTAACTCCCTTTATTAAAATACCCCGAAACCATAAGTTTTATAATAAAACTATGTATTTCATAACATATCGCATATTTGCGGATCAAAAACTTTTCAATGTGCATCCACTCTCCTCGCATTGCGATATGCGATTTGCAATGGACCCAGACCTGACGCAATATATATCATAATTCAATGCCATTTCGCATCCACCTCCATCGCAAGTCACGGCTAAAGCATTACCCTTCGCCATTATGTTCTCCGATATGCAAAGGGAACCCAGACTCGATGCAGTATTAACCATGATATATTTTCCACATCGCGTCGGCCCCTATCGTATTGCTTTACGATGGGCCTTTCCTTTGCTAAACTGTGATTGTGATATGCATTGAACCCAGACCCGATATCATTTATCTACCCGAAATTCATACTTTTTCAAGTCCACCATATCGTGTTTTGTGAAGAATTTCTTTGTTAAATGGTTTTTATGGTTTAAATGAAGAATTAACCTAAATGTCCATTTAACCGCTAATCTCAGTTTTAAGCCACAATAAAGCCCATACCATCATAACTAATCATTGGGCCCCTCCATTTCTCCTTCCTCTTACCTCCGCACTACTCTTTCGCTCCAACACTGTCCATCAAATGCATTCAAATCCAATGACCCTCAACAATTTTGGGTTGGCACTCTCTTTGAGCATTACCTGCCCGAAAAGCGGTATTCCACCAGCCACCCATCGCTACGTGTTAGGCTTAGATTGTATCGGGTGACCCCTCCCAAAATTCCCCGCGCCTCATAAGCAGTGTGATGAAAACCAAAACCACCTCCCGCATAACAACAAAATGGCCACTGTTTACTTTGTGCCATAATTCATAAAGTAAACTGATTTTCTGTTTAAAAGCAAAAATCACCTTTTTGCTTTGTTTCGTCTGTTTTTACATTAAAACCTCCATAAGCCTCTGCGACCAATAAAACCATTGTTTTACCTTCCGATACGCTCTGGACTCCTTCCAATAACCTTTCAAGCACAATAAAGCCATTGCCGACCTTCTCTATCACCTATGTTTTTCTTAACGATTTCTGTGTTTTGCAAGTAAAAACCCCTGCTCTAGGCTTACAAAGAAAAATCCTGCATACAGTTAGAAGAAAAATGCAAAGATCATATCAAATTACTTTACCAGGTGACATAAAATCTAAAAGGATTTACTGTTGGAAAACACAGTAAAAATATGAAATGCATAGTAAAGGTAAAAAGGAACAGAATAAAGGTTACTCAGCAGGGTCAAAGGATATTCACAGAGTTTAAAGAGTATCGGATGAAATATCAAATGAAGGAATCAACTAGTGTAAAGGATACAAACAATAAATCAACTTAAAGGGAAAAATATCAAACAACAAATCTAGCACAACCTGAATAAAAGGGAGAGCAAGAAGCAGTTCAATAGTTGTCCCTATCTTCTTGTATGAAGATCTTTCCTTTCCTAGAATAAATCTTAATCAGTTTTAGGATATTTTCTTAGTTTCATTATTCTATAAATAACTCTCCTCTCGAGTTTTTATTGGTTCATTGTTCAAGTTTCATTATTCATTTTTTGTTAAGTAGTGATTGTTTGTTTTACTTTGAACCTGGTTTCACCTTTGAAGGGAGTTTTTCTAGACACTTGATGTACTCAGTCTTTTTGGAACCTTAATACAAATCAGAGGATTTTGAATTTGGTTCTACACAGTTTGTGTTATCCTATAAGTTTTTCCAGTTATCAATCATTATGTTTTTCTTCATATGCTTATGACTTATAGAGATATCTAGGTAGGAATAATTGTGTCTCAATTTATTCCTATAAGCTCCTATAGTGATCATCTATTAAGAGAATGGATTAATGAACTGTTTGTTTAGCTAATCTCCTCTAATCAATAAATCATCATCATCTTTTGTAAGCTTAATTATATTGCCTTGAATCTTTGGAATGTAGTTTCGAAGGTTTTCATACTCATGATTGTTCTGTTTTAGAGTATGGAAATTGTGATAATCATATTATTTTCCGGGTTCTTCTCACCACTATTTGATCTATATCACTGTGTAAAGATTTATAGCAAACCTTTGTTGAGATATTAATATTATCCATAGAATTAACTATTTCAATTCTACATCTATCTTCATTCATTGGTCTTCCAAAACTAAAACCAAAATCCCCAAAACAATTATTTTATATGCTCTGGAATTGGTAGTTGACCTACTACTATCTCAGAGGTACAACAGGTGAGTCAACCTCTTTGTGGTGAGGCATGAGGTCGATATCTTGTTCCAACGCCTACTACTCCATGTTTGCATCCAACTATTCAAGCGCCTGTTCTATCTCATGAACAAAGTCTTGCCCCTGTGATGGTTCACCCTGTTTACCAGTTTCTAGATGTTCAGATGAATCAACTACTTGTATGGGTATTGCTTCATCTGTTTTCATGTGATGAACCCTCTATTGAATTTGTTGTTGTTGTGCTTCCTGCTCTTGTTGGCACAACCCTTATTCTTTCCGGAGTTGCTCCCTTAGCTCATGCAACTCCTTTGCTTCTTCCATTCTCTTCTTATCCATCTGCCTTCGCGCGATTCACTTGTTGCGTTGCTGCCTCTTCGCCTGAATAGCCATAGATGCTTGTTCTACAAGTGGATCTGCTAAAAACTTGTAGCTTTTCTCCTCCTCCATGCAGTTGACAATCCTCATCTTCCCTTTGTCACACATAGGTATGCTTGGGTATGCTACCTCTGTTGCTGCTACTACTATTAGTGCTCGACGTGATGTTGCTTCATGCTGCTTTGCTGTGTAGGTTTTAACCCCGTACATAAATTACCTGCATACGAATTCTAAAACACATAAAATAAACAATGTGAGAGCATAACACATAAAACACATATACACATATATTTTCCCTTGGATCCCAAAATCGGGACTTCCAGCTTGATTTTTGATTATGTTCTTTTCAATGTTACAATACATGTTTATACATGCCGAAGCAGTCAATACCATGGACCGAAAACCATCGCGTCCAAAACCATGGACCGAAAACCATAGGTAGGTTTTCCTAACCTAATATAGGGTCCAAAAAACAATTTTCCATGGCGCTGCCCTAGACCCCGTAGAGGGGGGTTACCCACCCCCCTCGAACCCCCCTGTGACCCCCCCACTGCGCAATCGGTGCAAGAAAGGGGGGCTCTGCCCC
>APFE031361829.1:172782-208920 GCA_000404065.3 Pinus taeda | reverse complement strand
AAAGAAGAGAAGAATTACAACCAATTAAGGCTTGACGCTGCAAATCTCCTCCAACTGGGTCAGCAGTTAGACATGCCTTGCAAAGTCACTTCTTTCTCTCAAAATTTCGGCAGCATGAATTCTCTCTCAGCGCTTACTATCAATTTAGCATCATCTCACTTTAGCTCAAAACTTCAGCACTCTGACACTAGCATCCAAAAACTCGTTGGTTCAATGCAGGATGACAGTGATTTATAGCTAGAAGAGGAGAAAGTATTCATCGTATCCGGACACGTACTAAAGATTTGGTATTGTCCCAGAATAACCTTTGGACTGATTTGTCATGGATGAAAAAGACGACACTCGATCATATCCATGGGATTTTTCCTTAGGGAACTGCATGAGTAATGGAGGAAAAAACACTTCAGTGCGCGTTGGCCAAAAATCATGACTAATTTTGTGTGGCGCGGGCTTTGTTCTGTGACAGCGCGTCTATGGGCGCACCCTCTTTGTAGGAACTGAGACATTGGCGCGGGTTAGACACTGTGGATCCGCGCTAATGGAAAAAGGGTATTTTTTAGGGTTGATCTTCAAAAGGTGTCTTCAGGGATATTGAAGTTCATACTTAGGAGACCTCAATGCCAGTGTTTTCAAGTTGTGTCACTGGTCACAGGTCCGTAAATGTGTCCTCCAGTGTGTGACAGCGGGGGTAACAAGGACGGTGACCAACGGTGACAAATTACTGCGTAACAGATCCTATACTTTGGATTCAGATGAAGAAATAGAACACTGGCAGAACCGGTTACACGAAGTGACCACGGTGAATTGCAACATGATGATTAGATATCTGCGATGCGTGACGACCAAAGCAAGGGAACTGCCAACATATGATGGGTTAATAGGAGTGGATGAATTCTTAGATAAATTTGAAAGTGCAGTACTAGAACAATAGTGGCATGGTGCGTTGGGATGGGCATCGTGCACGACAATTGCACGATGGTGGAGTACACATCAGAAGACTATTGGAAACTAGCACAAATGTAGAAGGTGGATGCCCTGGCAGTTTGGAAGTCTCTAGCATCGAACAAGAGCCGGGCAGTTGGGGCAAAGTAGTTTGTGCGTCCACCTTTGTCGATGGGTGTAGATGTGTGTTATGCGAACATATCCCAGACTAAGGATTGAACATCAAAACCAAATGTGGCGACGCACACCACAAATATTCCATGATGGAGCATTCAAAAAGCTAGGCATAATCATGAAGAGAGTTCACTAGACAAGACGAACTGATTAGGACCTGCACGTACCAGCAATTTAATGGGCCTATAGGGTAATAAGAAAAAAATTGAGTGCGTAAATGACCCAAACACTCATAAGAAGGGATGAAAACAGGAGAGCAGAGAAGAATCCCTAGACTAGAATTCCCGCAGTTGGGCTAGGATGCGAGGACCTAGGTAAAGAAATTAGGCAGTTATAGGAAGCCATTCGGTGAGGAAGATTGAAAGTTCATGAACTCGACGAAGATTGGGTACGACTGAGGAAGAAAAGCACGACACTGGACGAAGAAATTAGCAAACTAAACTCTGAAGTCATGCAAGCAGGCCGCGTCGAGGAAGTAAGCATGATGGGATAAAGTCTAGACAGCCCTGCTACTGCATTAGAATAAGTTGCGACCCTGCTACCATGGTTGCGATCACACCCTACTAAACAAGGGAACGTACCATAGAAAGAAGAATGTGACAGACTAACGAACACAAGAATAATTGAAGGGTTCTCATGGCCTGGACTAGGAGAAAAATTGAAGCCTCGCACTAGAGGTGCGACCACTTGACTATTTGTAGGAAGCACAACCTCAGCGCTCCAAGCAGTCAAAAGAGGACACGATACTATAAACGAGTCTACAACAGAGCTGTACGGGAAGAAGGTTACGCGCAGGGCCAGTGTGTCACAGGGGTCATGGTCATGCGTAAGAGGATGCGCTATTGTGCGGGTAGGCTGGGAGGTGACCGTTGATGTCGCTGTTCATGACAAGAGGTCCAATTTAAGGCAGAAAGGAGTAGGCAACAAGCCATTAAGATAGGAATTAAGAGTTAGATTCGGGATGATATGCTATGAAGAAGGTATTAATGACTCAAAAGTGGAGCGAATGGTTGAATTCAATTTCAAACGTTACTATAAAATCCCTGGGTAGCCTCGAGGCAACACTTGGTTATTTAAGATTTGAGCTAGTATAAAGCATTGAGCACCAAGCTACCTTGCCACTCATGAGCACGCGACCGAACGGATCCAATGTAGAAACGATGATGATTGCGAGAACTAGAGTGTGATTCGTGAAAGTTACCACAGAGCCTCGTGTGACCCAAGAGGAGCTTGGAGAGGTGGCAGTTGCACCAGAGGTTCCAAATTTCCCCCGCATGCCGTGACCATAGAAAGACACGCAGACAATGAGGCCAGTCGGGGTATCACCACGAAACTCATGGTTTAGTAAATTATCAATGGGAGAGAACGAAAAAGTTATCACCTTGGAAAAAGAGGATGAGGAGGAAGATTTGTAAGCCTTGATCACACAAATTGAATCACAAGACGAGGAGGTAGAGAATGTCTCCCAAGTACCTTTAGCGATAAAGTTACCCCCCTACATCCCCCCGTGGAAGGAGACAACCAAGATACCAAAGGACCTGGAGGCCACAAAGAGTGCACTCCAGACCCCACTTCTTCTGGATGAAAAAAGGTTTGAAGGTCTGCCGTTGGGATGGGTACCTAATATAACGTTCAAAGACTGGGACCTCATGGACAGCGAGAAGTTCCTAGAGTTGGCCGCGGAGAAATTGCTGTAGTAGAAATGGTTATGTGGTGTGGAGAAGGTGACGAGCCTCATAAATGGGAATTATATGGGATCATTTTACCTCCTAACCTAGTCAAATCAACCATTCTTTTAGCTTATTGTATGATTTTCTGATTATATTTATGCTTATAGGGTGAGTTGAGTTAGTTATTATGCCATGT
The DNA here is from genome assembly GCA_000404065.3 of Pinus taeda. Taxonomy (NCBI): domain Eukaryota; kingdom Viridiplantae; phylum Streptophyta; class Pinopsida; order Pinales; family Pinaceae; genus Pinus; species Pinus taeda. The sequence goes on along the minus strand of APFE031361829.1, from coordinate 205,938 downwards.
GGTCTAAAATGTATTTAATGCAGATTATTGATGGATTTCGAGGTTAAAGTCAAGGATCTAGTGGTCAAAATATAGAAATAACTCAAAGTAGATAGAGGAGAGGAATTATAGGAGGGAATCCCCCTCATTTATTGCTCCTCACTTCGAATTCCCTTCATTTAGCACGCAGTACAAACAGTTGAATCATGCACTAGAAGGCAGCCGAGCAAGTGGAAGATGATTGATAGTTATCTCAAGTTTTGGGAGCCAAGCCTCCCTAATTTTAAGGAAGATATTGGTAGCTTCATATGTATAAGTAGAGAGGCCTAGGCCATCACTAGGGTCGACTTTTTTTTGCTTGTGTAAACTCTGCTCAAATTGCAAGCTTACTATTTTATAATAGTTTTATGTAATCTTGCTATTTTTTTATAATGAAGATGGAATCCTTTTTGAGCTATCATTGAGTTACCTCAGAGGGCTGAACCTCTTGGTTTAGGGCCCAATCCAAGTAGCCAAGCTTCTCTTTACCTATATTTGTATGCTTTATTTCAGTTTGTAGACTAGTTTGTTGTTAGATGTATTTCTCTTATTGTTAAGAATAGGTTGCTTTTGATGATTTAGTAGCTTGCTTCCATTTGTGCTTTCTGTAGCAGGTTAAGTAGTGATCAAAGAAGATTCAAAAGGCTAGCAACAGTTCCATGGCCTCTCTTCCCCCCTCTGGTACCATGATTTGAGGCAAAGACTCTCTTGCTGCCCCAAAAACACAAATTTTCTTCATTCCTAGGACTTCTAGTGTTTGCATCTCTTTAGTAGGTCGATAGTCCAATTTTGCTTTGCTTTAGATCTTCTTTATCATGTTCAATTCCATATTTACAACAGTCCTTTTGCATGTTTTCCTTTCCTACATAATTTCCCAACATTCCCTTCTATACATCATAGTTTAGGCCATTTTAATGCAAAACTCTATTTTTCCTAGGATGCACTCATTTCATTGGTTGCTTGATTCTTTTGGTTGACTGTTAGCTTCTATATGGCAGACCTCTTCCAGCAATAGGCTAACATACCAGCAATCACCCCCTCCATATGATCCATGCCCCATAGGTCTCCCAAACCTCACCTCAATTCTGCCCTAGTTTCATTCATTTTTCATAGAACTTCTTCCTCTCTCCTTGAGAAAACCCAATCATCTTTCTCTCTCTTGGTGATTCATGGTAGACCTTAGGTACCCTAACACATCATTCCAACCTTCATGCACCTTTTCCACCCACTCTCACACCCTCAAAACAGCAAAAATTGCTCTCTACCTCCTCCTGTAGGCCTCTTGTAGTTTCCTTGTTTTCCTCCTGTAGTTTTCCTGCGTCCTCCTGTAGTTTTTCCTGTAGGATTTATTTTGAAGGTTGAGAGTGGGAGAAGCCTCTAGAAGGCCACCTAAGACCTCCTAGGACCCATCCACACCATCCTACATCCTCCCAAGCTCCAAAATCGGCCTCTAACGCCACATGTTCATTGCCACACTCACACACAATAAATTAGATGCATGTTAAATTCACATAAAAACACATAAAAATCCAAAAATATGTTTTTTCTTATTTACTTCCAGAAATAGCATGGTTAGATGTTGTTTACTTCCTTGAGTAGGTAATGGCATTTCTTTCATGGATTTCATAATGTTTTTGGCAAAAGTAGAATTAGCTTGTTAATTAGGGTTTACTATGTTTTGCTTTACATTTTAGTCTTTCTCTTTTCTACAGTTAGAATAGCATTTGTAGAGTAATCTTCCCTTCCTTTCATCACACATAGAGCTTCTTCTGAAGTCTATAGAAGTTGGCTTGAGCTCCTAGTGATCTCGTGCTGGTTGACCAAGTGACAACTTGCAGTGAGAACTAGTACTTGTGCATATAGCGCCAACGATTCCAAGTTTGTTATGAACTATCGGATTGATAAAAGTAAAGTTGGCAGCCCAGGAGTTGCAACATTCTTGCTACAATAGTGGCGCTCACCAATTTTTGGCGGACTTGCCGGGGAAGCGTCAGAGTATTCTGTGATTACTACTTTCTTCTAATTCCTATTGCAACATTCTGCTAATAGTTTATTTCGGCAAAAGTATACAAGTCATTTATTTTCTTTCAATTCTACATTTCCTTGCTTTCCTTTTCAATTTTGCAAATTTCCATTCAAAAAGTTCATTTCAGCTAGTTGCAATTTGTTTTATTAAATCAAAATTTCAGTTTCTGTAGGTACTTTCAGTGTGGGGAAAAAGAAACAAAAAGCCAACCAAAATTATTTCCTCTCACGCCTCGTAGGAGTAGAGATAACTTAAGAAAATATTTTCCCAACACCCCCACTGCTTCACATAGGAAAACTTCTCTCTTCTTCAGTGGATGCAATCAAGAAGAACCCTTAGGTGAATATCCAGACATATTTGAAGAACCTATAGGGGAAGAATAAGGAGAAAACATTTCTATGGAGCCAATGGCTGAAAACAGAAATGTTATGGGAAATGGAGAGAGAATAGAGGGTACCTTCCCGATTCAGGAGACCAATGGGTACACCAAAATGATGAATATATGTCCTTTAGCCCTACCTCACTTCCATGGTCTAACTACAGAAGATCTTGGCACCTTCTTGTTCGAGTTTGTTGTCATCTGTTGAACTTATGACTATGCGGAAGATGAGAAAAATTTGAAATTGTTCCCTTCTACTCTCAAGGACGCACCACTGCGCTGGTTCATGGGATTACCTAGAAATAGCATCACAACTTGGGCTCAGATGCAATAGGCCTTCAACAACAAGTATAGAGATTATTGTAGGTCAAAATATACTAAAGAAGAAATGTTCTGAATGACCATAGGAAGTGACGAGTCCGTGGAAGACTATGAAGAGATGTTCCAGCTCAGTTACAAATGTGCGAGGTGTACACTTGACCTTGAGTCTCTGAAGTTGGTCCTTCTCAGGGGAATTCGGGAAGACATTTTAGACACCCTCCATCTACTGGTCGGGGGAGACATCTACCAAATATCCTATGAGGACATAAATACTATTTTTAGAAATCATTCTAGAGCAGCTAGAAAGAAGGGTAGGGGGAGTCAACCCATAGCCAGTACCCCTTCTTCCAATTCATCCATTAAAGGTGAAATTAGAAATATGCTGGAAGACTTCAAGAGTGAGATGTTGCAGACTCTTGCCATGCAAATGGATACCTTACATATCAAAAGAAAGGAAGAGGAAGAAGAGAGGGCTTTGGCCATTTATTTCCCTAGATGCACCAGGAGGCATGGTAGGAATGAATGCCCATTAAGCTCTATAGAGGTTTGTTCAGTCTGTGAAGAAGATTATTATATAGATAAGTGACCTTCCTTTCCTGGACTTAAATCTATATACTAAGGGACCAAAGGAGTCACTGAACAGATCTATTACATAAACCAAAGGAGGTCGCATGGACCTAGACCATACTAGCAGGGGATGCAAGGGACGTCTCAGGCATACTACAACCCCAACCAAGTCACCTCCACATCGTCTTGGCCCCCCCCTACTCATCTTTCCTGGTCCATGCCTCCTCCTTGGTCCTTCACATCTCAATATCATGTCCAACTAGCCGCCCATTCATTTCAACCCTATGCTCAGCCACAACCTCAATGTAATGCATCTCAACAGGGGTGGAGGCCCCAATACAACTCTCTTCCCACTCTTTTGCCTCCACCACCTACCCAACCACAACTGCCACCTTCTGATCCACCAAGGCAACCCCAAATGCCTACCTGGCCAAATCCAAACCTGAACAACAGACAGGCTCAACAAGTGTATAGTGGGGAACCGTCATGCCCAACTTATGTTGTGGAGATTCAAGAAATTAACTTGCGATCCGGGAAAGTTCTCCCGGATAGCTAGCCTCCACCCATGGAGGTTGAGGAAGATAAAGAGGAAAGCGAACATAAAGAAAATCCACCCTTTCCTGAGAGACTATCCATGAAAATCCAGCCTACACCAGAAGAGACTGAACTCCTGGGAGAATTGAAACATTTATGTGTGAAGATACCACTTCTCCAAGCCATAAAAGATGTGCTTATCTACAATAGGTTTATCAAGGAGAAGTGCTTTAGGCATCTAGGAAGGCGTAAGAGATATGCACCAACCATATATGTCATAGGACAACTATCTGACCTGATATTGGGGTAGATAATCTGTCCAAAATATCTAGACCCTGGAAGCCTAGTAGTTGAGGTCCACATCAATGGCACAATGGTCCCACATACCTTGATTGATCTGGGAGCTGCCATTAATGTGATTACAAAGGACACAATGCTCAAACTTAACCTCCAAGGCTTGTTGAGGAAGACCATGACAGTGCTGCAGCTATCAAACCCCTCCATAGTGACCCTTGAGGGGATTGTGGAAGATGTGATGGTCTCCATTGATTCTTGGGAGTACCCTACTGATTTCTTAGTTCTCTAGCCAAAGGCAAAGCTCACTTAGCATCCTCTCATTTTTGGAAGATCTTGGTTGGCTACAACGATGCCTACATCAACTGCCGAGCTAGGAACATGACCATAAAGAATGGGCACATGTCCAAACAGTTAATCCTATATCCTCCTGCCCAACCCTTGCTATAACATGATCTACCTCTCTGGGTGGAGGAGGAGGAGGAGGATGAAGTTTATTCTGCACCACTTTGTACATTAGAAATCTCCATGAGGGGAAACCGCAAGATGAGGATGATATGATTGAAAATTTGATTCAGAATCCATCTCCCCTTGTATCACCATTAGGAGACATAGTAAAAGAAACCCAAAACAACCCCTCAACTGATCTCTGTGTGGCCGAATCCACTTCTCTTCGTGTTAAAAATATAGAGTTTGGCCTAGAAAGAACATTGAAAATCAATCCATCCCTATCTACTTCCCAGGAGAAGGAGCTATGCAACATACTGAGAAAACACCTAGTTGCCTTCGCCTGGAGTTATAAGGAGATGAAGGGAGTGCACCCTTCAGTATGTACTCATCATATATACATCAAGGAAGATTGCAAGCCAGTCAGGCATCCTCAAAGGAGGATGAACCCAACACTTAAAGATATTGTTAAGGAAGAACTACAGAAATTGCTTGATGCAGGATTCATCTATCCCATCTCTAACAGTGAATGGGTCTCTCCTTTGGTGCTAGCGCCAAAGAAAAATGGTAAGTAGAGAATCTGTGTCAACTATGGGGAATTGAACAAAGCCACTAAAAAGGACCATTTTCCTTTACCTTTCATAGATCAAGTGTTAGACGGTCTGGCAAGGAAAAAGTTTTTCTACTTCCTAGATGGGTTTAACGGGTACAATTAGATTCAAATCAGACCGGAATACCAAGATAAGACCACTTTCACTTGTCCTTGGGGTAAATTTGCATACCAGGTCCTTCCTTTTGGTTTGTGCAACGCTCCAGCCACTTTCCAAAGAGCAGTATTGAGTATATTTTCTGAACTGGTCCATGATGCAATATAAATATACATGGATGATTTTACTCCTTATGGATCTGATTTTAAGGAAGCTTTATCTAACCTAGGAAAAGTTCTAGATAAATGTATTGAGATGAACCTATCCCTCAGTCCGGAAAAATGTGAATTTTTGATGACTGGAGGGACTGTGCTAGGTCATGCAATATCTCAACAAGGACTGCAGGTGGACCCCAACAAAATTGCCATCATCCAAAGGGTCCCACCTCCTCAAAAGGTGAGAGATGTTAGAAGCTTCCTAGGCTTAGCTAGATATTACAGGAGATTCATTAAAGACTTCAACAAGTTAGCCTCTCCTTTTTTTGGCCTCCTAGGAAAAGATGTTGAGTTCATATGGTCGGAAAATTATCAAGAAGCCCTAGATACCTTGAAGAGCAAGCTAGTCACTGCCCCAATTCTCAGAGGCCCAAACTGGGCCCTACCCTTTCACATTCACACAAATGCCCCGAACAAAGCAATAGGAGCATCCTTAGGACAAATTGATGAAAAGTTACCTTATGCCATATACTTTATAAGCAAAAAATTGTCAAAGGCAGAGTTAAACTATATAGTGACTGAGAAGGGACTCCTAGCTGTCGTGCATTCCTTAAAAAATTCAAACATTATATCACAGGCTATCAAACCTCTGTGCACACTGATCATGCTGCAATTAGATATTTAATGAACAAACTAGATGTAAATGCTCACATTATTAGATGGTTGCTTTTACTGCAGAAGTTTGATCTGACCATTATTGATAAGTCTGGTAAAGAAAATGTTGTTGCTAACTTTTTTTCTAGAGTAAATTTGTCTACAGGTGAAGAAGGAATGGAGGATGACCAAATGCCAGATGAACACCTGTTTTCTATATCAATACTCTCTCCATGGTTTGCTGATATAGAAAACTACTTGGTTTCAACACAGTTCCCACCACACCTATCCTCAAAAGAGAAGAGAAAGATAAAGGAAAAGTGCCCCTTTCACCTGGATTGGAGGCAATCTCTTCAAACTTGGCCTAGATCAGATCTTGAGAAGATGTGTCAGGGAGGAGGAAGTCTTTGACATCCTCTTGACCTGTCATGACGGGCCTTGTGGAGGTCATTTTGCAGCAAAAAGAATTACCTTCAAGATATTGCAAGTAACCTACTACTGGCCCACTCTTCATCAGAATGTGAGGAGATACACGAGCCAGTGTGATTGGTGTCAAAGGATGCGGAAACCCACTCCAAAGGATGAAATGCCCATGCAACCTCAAGTGACCTTTGAGCCATTTGAGAAGTGGGGCATGGACTTTGTGGGGCCTATCAACCCCTCTTCAAAGAAGAAGCAATACATCATTGTGTGCACCGACTACCTGACAAAGTGGGTGGAGAAAAAAGAAATGAAAGTAGCGATAGAGGAAAAAGTAGTTGAGTTTTTGAGGGAAAACATATTCTACAAGTTTGGGTATTTGAGAGAGTTGGTCACAGACCAAGGCACTCAGTTCACTTCCAACCTAATTGAAGACCCGCTCACACATCATAAGATCAAGCACAAGACTTCCACCCCTTACCATCCACAAGCAAATGGGTAAGTGGAGGTCACTAACAGAGCACTGGAAGGGCTCTTAACCAAGGTAGTGAGCAGCAGCAAAAAAGACTGGGCGGATAGATTAGTTGAGGCCACTTGGGCCTACAACACAACATGGAAGACCACCATCGAGTTCACACCCTATGAACTGGTCTATGGGAAGAAGGCTTTGCTGTCAATAGACTTTGAATTCAATACCCTAAGGATGGCAACTCAGCTAGACCTAGACATTAGCCATGCACAAAAGGAGATATTACTTCAGCTCACTGGATTGGATGAATATAGATTGCAAGCCCTTCTCCATACAGAAGTAGTTCAGTTTCAGAGAAAGATATGGAATGACCGAAATATCAAGGAGAAGCAATTCCAAGAGGGAGATTGGGAACTACTATATGATTCAAGATACAATGATTTCAAAGGCAAGTTGAGGACAAGATGATTGAGACCCTACACTGTGGAGAAATGAAATGACAATGGTTCAGTTATGATCAGAACCATTGATGATGAAGCCATCCCCATGATTTTCAATGGAAATTGGTTGAAATTCTACAAGAAACCCCTCTCCAAGCGAGAGTTTATTGAATATTTGAACAAAATAGTGATGGTAGTGGAACATGTCTTAGCTTCCACTTCACCCACTCACTGAAAAAAAAATAAAAAATAAGGACACAAGTGAAAACCTCCATGAGGCACTTGAGTCCCACCATTGGGTTGAAAATATCTTCTGAGGCAACCCAATGATGTCAAAAAAAAAAGGGAAAAGAATAAGATCTTTCAGTGAAAACCTCCCTTGGAGGCGCCCAGGGTAGGAAATTAAGGTGAAAACTTCTCTGAGGCGCCCTAGTAGTTCAAAAAAAAAGAAAAAAAAGAGAGAAAGAAAAATGAATTTTTATTGCATTGCAGGTTTGCAGGAGGACTATAGGGAATAAAAGAAGGTGCCAAGGGGTCCCTGGCATTCATACCAGAATCCATCTCATCTTCTCCACACCTTCCTCCATCATTTTTGGCATCTCTTTCACCCCACTGTACCTCTTCTTCCAAAACTGTGTGTTCTACAGGAGGCTCTATTTTTTCTACAGAAGGTTCCTGTAGGAATTACATAGAGCCAAAAGTATCTACCGAAGGCAATTTGAGGGACAAGAAAAGCTTCATGAGGAACCTATAATCCCTCTTACCATCTTCAAACCTCATTGCCATCATTTCCAAACCTACATCACACTCCAAGCATCATTATTATTTTTTTTCCTTTCCAAGAAAAAACATAGAAAAACAATTTTTCAGTTTTGAAAAAAAAACAAAAATAAAAGGAGGAAAATGCACCATTAACTTTACCTGAAGCTTACGTACTATCCCTCCATCATTCCTCTCCACATATGGCATCATTCTCTAGCTCCAAGCACATGGAAATAGCTAAAGTTTGAATGGGAGAAGCAGCTACAGGAGCTCCTGTAGGAATTCCTATAGCAGTTGATCCCTTAGAAGTCTAGCACCAGCAGCAAGGGATAGCAGATCTGAAGGTCGAAAGGAACATGCAACTTAGCTCCAACAAAAGAAGAACTTGCAAAAACACACAACAACACATCAACAAGCAGAGAAAACATGCATGAAGGAAAATGAAAGCATGCAGTAGAGAAAGCGCCAATACCTCATAGTCGATGGCAACAAATACGCTTGGATTATAGGTAAGTAGCTAAGTCACTCCTCTATCTGCATTTGTGTAAATAGGAATCATACGAAGGCAATGAGATGGTTGAATTCGAAAGAGGGAAAGGTGGCCAGTTAACTTGGCCACCTTCGTTTAGTTGACTCCACTTAACCGAGATATCACCCACATGTGTGCACAGTCAACTCGAGTAAAAGATGCAAAGGACAGGTAGTGGGAGGAAGAGTTAAATCTAATGCAATAATGAGGGGATGATTATGAGGGGGGTCATGATGACCAAGTAGGTGGGGACCAATGGCCCTAATCTGGGCAATGTACACCTTGCCAACTCAACACTCGTAACCAAAAACAACCATAAAAGGTAATGAGCACTCCTCCCCGTGCATTCTCACCACCTTTTCTTCAGTTTCTCCTCGTAAATCAACTGCACAACAATCTTCTTATGCCCCCATAGCCTCATATTCACCATCCTCCATCGATTTCCTCTATATTTTTGCTCTCAGAGTTTTCTACAAGAGCACCTTCATGAAATCTACAGGAGGGACAGCGGGCTTCTACAGGAGGGGAAGTGAGTCATTTTGAAGGGAGGAAACATGATTTTTGGCACGAATTTTAGCCTGAAGAGGTAGGGTTCATGAATTCTTTCTGTTAAACATCAAAATGTGAAAGAGTTGGTCTCAAATTAAAGATAAAATGAGTCTTTAAGAGGGTAGAAATACATAAAAAAAATCTCTTTTTAAAAAAAAACCACAGTCCCCTATGTTTCTCAATTTCACTCAAAATTATTTGTCTCCACCTCCATATTTGGGTTTTCAAAAGAAGTACAGGTAGTATGACAAGGGGGTTTCTGAGAAAAGAGCCCACTAACTCCACTAGACTCCATGCACATCCTCAAGTGGTGGAAATATTTACAAGGGCAAACTAGATGAATTTATTTGAGAAGTTTAGAGGGTTTGATGATGAAATTGCCCATGAATTTGTTCTCTCTCTGGCCCCTCACACAAGAACTCATGATAATATAACCATTAGAGGCCTCTCCATTGAAATAACCCCTGAATTCATCAGTAGGGTCACTATCCTTCCTCTTGGGCTGCCTTGGAGTAAAGATGAGAAAATAATTGGCCAGGCTGCCAAGAGGAAATTTTTCCAAGATAATTAAACCCCTGTTGAAGACAAAAATGGAATTAGGAGGGATAGTGTACCATATCCTTGGGATGAGGTTAGCTACTAAGTGATCAAAAACATTTCTTGTGAGGGGAGGCACAACATTTTTTATGGATATCATTTCAGAATCCTCCAAGAATTGAGATATGGCATGGATACCCCAACATATCAAAAGCTTAGTATCCCTTACTTTCTCCTTCAGTCCCTGATTGACTCCAACACCAAGGCACAAGAAGGAAATTCATAGCAACTAGGTCGCCATGGCCTAATCAAGATCCTATTAGAAGAAGCCCTCCATACCCTTACAATCCCTATAGCATGGGAATTTTCAGAGATATAATAGCTAAGGATGACATCAAGGCATTAACCTATGATGTCAATCCTATTGTCAGTGAGGAGGGAGAACAGCAAGGAGGAGAAGATGAATTTAGTGGTGACATAGCAGAGTAAGAGAGGAAGGAGGAAAGAAAAGAAATAGAGGAGTTGAGAGTTGAAGAGATAGAGCAAGAGGAGGAAAAGGAGACAGAAGAGGGAGAAAAGGAGGCAGAGAGGGCAGAGCAAAGAGAAGATTCCTCTAAAACTTTGGAAAGAGAAGCAATAGCTACCCTCACTACCTTCAGTACACCAGGAAAGCAGAAGTAGAAGAGGAAAAAGAAAAACCTCCATGTATTTCAAGGCAAGGAAGAGTACAAGAATTGAAATAGGCAAACCTCAGCCCTCATCAAAGACTCCCATTAACATTGAAGATTCACCATCTACCAAGGTGAAATAATCTCCTTCCAAGACACCCATAACCTATGAAAGGAGGAATACAAGATCTTCTACATGGAAGGGAAAGGCAATTCTACAGGACCCTAAAATAGTCCTATAGGAGACATTGTCCAAACTACAGGAGACACAAAAACTTGACGAAAAGATAGGAGGACAATCAGAGGTGAAAAAGGAAGCACAAGAGCTACAAGAACCTGACCCCTAGCCTAATCTTGACTCCTATTACAGACTACCTGAGGGAGGCAAGATAATCACACAGAAACTTACAATTCCACTATTTTTCGAATTGGAAAAAGAGAGAGTGAGAATGCATAGGTGGATGCAGATAGCCAAGTCCAAAGGAGTTGAGGATATTGGCCACATGGAAGACAAACTCAAGGAAATGGGCAGGCAATTGAGTGCTCTCAGAGACAAAGAAGCCATTACAAGAAGCCACCTTGAGAAAGAGAATGAATTACTAAGGAGGCAGCTGTAGGAGAAAGAGACTCATTTGGCATACATGGCCAACTTATCCATAGAAGCATTACAATGCAGAACACTAGCCAAACCTTATGGCCTCTATTTGAAGGATCAATGGCTTCAATTACAAATAAAATCTTTGGCACAAAGGCATAATGCCTTCCCAAGACTACAACCCTTTCATGGATTTGTGTGACCAAAGCACCTCCGAGGACAAAGCAAAGACGACAGAGTTCTATCTACACAACATGGCCCTCATAGACCTGAATGTGTGGGCCCCAATGCTAAACTAGGGGATTTGCAATTAATGGCCATGCCGCCATGGAGAACCATGAAGAATTGAGAGTAGCAGAAATGAAAAGATTGTTAATAAAAGAGTAGATGAACCATTGATGATAAGAGTTGAGCCATCAGATCCTATGGCACTCATTAGCACACACAACCTACTTAGCAATGACCCTCAGATTGCCCCTAAATATCTAGCCAATTAGGAACAAGCCATTGCACACTTTGAAGGTATGCTTAGGCTACTTGGGGATGACTATATGCATGCATGCATGAGAAGATGGAACACCCTACCCCACAATTTGCAGATTAGATAATACCATTCCCCCCATGAGGCTGAAGGAGGCATTGAAAAGATTGCCAATGTACAAGCACTCCATGCAAAGGGTGAAGGTCAACTGGATTGGCGTCAAACTGAGTCCTCTACTCATATTAGGCACGTTAGAAGACATAAGAGAAGAAGAAGAGAAGAAGTAGTGGAAGGACATAGACAGAAGGATAGGATTTTATGGAGAACATGATTAGACCACATTAGAAGCCTGGAATGCTAGGGAGGCTACCAGGGCCATGAAAGACCAAGAGATTGACTAGGTTGCTCAGAGGATGAGAAACACCTTTAGTAGGGGGATGATGATGAGCCTCATAGATGGGTAATTATATGGGCTCATTTTACCTCCTAATGTAGTCAAATCATCCATTCTCTTATCTTATTGTATTATTTTATGATTATATTTATGCTTATAGGGTGAGTTGAGTTAGTTATTATGCCATGTGGTCTAACATGTATTTAATGCAGATTATTGATGGATTTTGAGGTCAAAGTCAAGGATCTAGTGGTCAAAATACAACAATAACTCAAAATAGACAGATGAGAGGACTTATAGGAGGGAATCCCCCTCATTTATTGCTCCTCACTTCGAATTCCCCTTCATTTAGCTCGGAGTACAAGCAGCTGAATCATGCATTAGAAGGCAACCGAACAAGTGGAAGATGATTGATAGTTATCTCAAGTTTTGGGAGCCAAGCCTCCCTGATTTTAAGGAAGATATTGGTAGCTTCAGATGTATAAGTAGAGAGGCCTAGGGCCTCACTAGGATCGACTTTTTTTTTCTTGTGTAAACTCTGCTCAAATTTTGAGCTTACTATTTTATAACAGTTTTATGTAATCTTGTTATTTTTTGATAATGAAGATGGAATCCTTTTTGAGCTAGCATTGAGTTACCTCAGAGGGCTGAAGCTCTTGCATTAGGTCCCAATCCAAGAAGCAAAGCTTCTCTTTACTTGTATTTGTATGCTTTACTTCAGTTTGTAGATTAGTTTGCTATTAGATCTATTTCTCTTATGGTTAAGAATAGGTTGCTTTTGATGATTTAGTAGCTTGCTTCCATTTTTTCTTTTTGTAGCAGGTTAAGCAATGATCAAAGAAGATTCAAAAGGCTAGCAATAGTGCCTTAGCCTCTCTTCCTCCCTCTAGGACCATGATTTGAGGCAAAGACTCTTTTGTTGCCCCAAAAACACAGATTTTCTTCATTCCTAGGACTTCTAGTGTTTGTAGCTCTCTAGTAGGTTGATAGTCCAGTTTTGCTTTGCTTTAGATCTTCTTTATCACATTCACTTCCTGATTTTCAACAGTCCTTTTGCATGCATTCCTTTCCTATAGCATTTCCCAACATTTCCTTCTATACATCATAGTTTAGGCCATTTTAATGCAAAACTCTATTTTTCCTAGGATGCACTCATTTCATTGGTTACTTGATTCTCTTGGTTGATTGTCAGTTTCTATGCAGCAAACCTCTTCCAGTAGTAGGCCAGCTTACTAGAAACCACCCCCTCCATCTAATCCATGCCCTATAGGTCTCCCAAACCTCATCTCAATTTTGCCCTAGTTTCCTTCATTTTTCATAGAACTTCTTCCTCTCTCCTTGAGCAAACCCAATCATATTTCTCTCTCCTGGTGATTCATGGTAGACCTTAGCCACCCTAACACCTTACTCCAACCTTCATCCACCTTTTCCACTCACTCTCACACCCTCAAAACAACAAAAATTGCTCTCGGCCTCCTCCTGTAGGCCTCCTATAGTTTCTCCATTTTCCTCTTGTAGTTTCCTGTGTCCTCCTGTAATTTTTCCTATAGGCTTTCTTTTGAAGGCCGATTGTGGGAAAATCCTCTAGAAAGCCACCTAAGACCTCCTAGGACCCATCCACACCATCATACATCCTCCCAAGCTACAAAATCGCCCTTTAACGCCACTTGTTCGCTGCCACACTCACACACAATAAATTAGATGCATGTTAAATTCACATAAAAACACATAAAAATACAAAAATATGTTTTTACTTATTTACTTCCAGAAGTAGTGTGGTTAGATGTTGTTTACTTCCTTGAGTAGGTAATGGCATTTATTTCATGGTTTTCATAATGTTTTTGGCAAAATTAGAATTAGCTTGTTAATTAGGTTTTACTAGGTTTTGCTTTACATTCTAGTCTTTCTCCTTCCTGCAGTTAGAATAGCATTTGTAGAGTAATATTCCTTTCCTTTCATCATGCATAGAGCTTCTTCTAAAATCTACAAGGGGTTGCTTGAGCTCCTAGTGATCTTGCGCTAGCTGACCAAGTGACAACCTGCAGCGAGAACTAGTACTTGTGCATATAGCACCAACGCTTCGAAGTTTCTTACGAACTACTGGGTTGATAAAAGTAAAGTTGGTAGCCCAAGAGTTGTAGCATTCTTGCTGCAATACTAGTGCTCACCAGAAGGCTGGGTTACTCCATCTGCAGTGGATACCCCACTACCACCGTGCACCCATCACAATTTTTTGTCATTCGGCAGCTATTGTGACTAGTACATGAGAGGTATCTCTGGCTGGAGGAGCCGATTCCCATCATGACCGATTTAATTCACTAGATTTCTTGGCTGCCCATCAAAGGAAACAATTTCATAGCCATAGCAAGAAAGAGTAGTGACTTGGCCATCGCAGAAGCTATGAAGGCCAAATATAACCTAGAGAAGAGGAAGTGAGGGTATGTAATAGCGAGCATCAAGGACCAAGGGGTGTGCATAGCCACCTAGCTGCTAGCTGGTAAGCTAATGATGAAATGACACATAGACGAGGTGACATCATCTTTAATTGCATTGGCAGAGTAGTGTGCAGAGGGTGTCCAGTTCAATTAGCCACAGTTTCTCTGCGATGAGTTTTTGACAAATTGTAGGGAGGCCCAAGAGCAGGGTAAGACCTTATACTACACGTGGTTGCTCTTATCCATTGTGTTGGTTGCAGGAGAGCTCCCAGAGGATAGCTAGTTTCCCACCATTGAGAGGAACCTACCCGAGGTCGTGAGGTACGCCTCACTATGGGCAATGAAAGAAGTGATGAGGATTCGCGAGATAAAAGTGTTTTGGGCATTCGTAGAGGTGATACTATGAACATGGATCAACCATAGGTTGTGCTTGTCCCCTACCATATATAACAACTTGCAAAGTGTTGAGCCCTCAAATTACATCTCTCCTACACACTTTCCTAGACTTTTTCCCCTCACTAGTACCTCAGAAGCTATCAAACATCATTACATATTGATTCTAAAAGAGCATTTAAGTGTTTTTATAACTATGTTTTTGTGTTTGTTGTTTGACTTAGATTTTTCTCATTAGCTGCAGAATGCAGCCACTTTCCGCAGCTGATTCAACTTTCCGCAGCTGTTTTTGTTGATCTCTAGGTTCCAGGTGTCATCAAGCAAAATGAGGCATGTGGGTAGTTTTAGAATGAACTGGACATGGATCAGGTCCTATTGGTTCAACCAAATTCGCAGAGGAAGCCCTTGGTCAAACGGTGGTCAAACGAAGAGTTCTACGGCAAACAAGACTCTGTTTTCAAACACATGAAGGGTCCAGGACCGTTCCTAGATCCATGGGTTCATTTTGACAGCTGTAGACTGCCCCCACGACACAAATCCAACAACCAATTTTGATAGATTGAATGATCTTGGTGTTAGGACTCCATATTGTCTACTTTTGACCTTATATTTTGTCATGATATTACCCTCTTTAGCCCATAAGTTGAAACCCTTGATAACATTTTGACCTCATTATTTCAAGGTATGAAGTAACTCTCCTTATTGCTATATGTTTAATTATTCAACACATATTCATGCTATCTTTATAATTAATCTTTGGAAGTTGACTAAGTCGCTGACAATTGTTGAAACTGTTCAAAGTCCGCAGAATTATAATTCACAGTTGCTGCAACACCAGAAACAACAACTGTGCAGTTGCTGTAACACCAGAAACAACAACTGACTAAAGCAGGTAAAACCTCATTTTTGCAAAGGATGAAACAACAATTGTTTAGCGGGGCAGTAACCGTCTGAAGCTGGCAGAACTATACTTGGCAGATGTGGACACAACACGATCAGCAAAACATAGTCGTAGATGCTGGAACACCAGGAACAACACGAGAACTTCAAGGGAACAATTGAGATTTACCAAATCGACAACAATGACGAAACAACCAAGGATAGGACAAAGATCTCAAGGAGATGGACGAGGTATACCAGTTCTGCAAAGTAGAAGGATCCGCCTAACGGAGGATGACAAAGTTACACACTGTTGTAACAGCATGCTGTAACAGGAATTGATTTCCTATTTTTGTACAAAAGGGTCAAACTGAATGAATAATGAAAATCTACTGTAATAGATGTCTCCTCTATAAAGAGGAGACATCTACAGTTGAGAGTTAGCGAGTCATAACGGAAGTATTGTAGTGCAGAGCAAGTCTGAATCTTTATTGTAATTGGACATTTTGGTAGATGAATAAAGCATTGTTCTGAGCATTTCAACTTAGCATCTGCGTTCCGGGGAATCTTGTGAGAGGGACAGGGCCCTCCTTCTTCACAAGATTCACCCATTTCTTTTCTGTTAAGTGTGTGTGTGATTTATGTGTATTTCTAGCCTTGCTTCCGATATTTCCTTTTTCCTGATACTCTGTTTCCTTAATCAATTGGCGCTGTGAGAGTGTGTCACCGGTGATTAGGATTTTCAGCGTGCCTTGGAAAATTGGTCACAGAGGCAGGTGCTGAACATCCTTATTTTGAGGACAGGGTCTTGGTCCTCTGTTACAAAACAACCATCATTTCTTTCTTTAGATTTGTTACCACTAATTAATTGCTTTCATTTCATTTCTGCAATAGATCATAGCTGCTGTAACACAGAGTAAGGGTTTGATAGAAAGTAGATTTGTTTATACTACAACCTTTAATGCTTTTAGAATTGAGTGCATACAGTACGAGGTCACCTATGAAACAAAAGGACTTTCCCGAGTTGACAATTTAATGTGGTACTCGACTGTTTAATTACTAAACAATTTGAGCAACCAACATTTTGGCGCCGTTTCCGGGGAAGGCGACTAAAGATTTTAAAGGCATTAATGATTTTCCTTTAGAATAACAGGTGCATGAGAGGACGCAGGAAAGCTAACTTCACAGGCGGCAAGGGCACAGGACTAGGAAGACAAAATTTCATTGATAAGATCATTTCAAAGGCCGAGACATCCCAGAGAACAAGTTCCTGAAGACCTCAGATTCAACATTCCTCCCAAACAGATCACCAGACAGAGGAAGTACTAGGACCTGAAAGGAAGTTGGAAACACCAGAGCACATTGAGGAACCGGTAGAATAACCTGAAGAAACAGAAGCTATTGAAGACAAAGCAAGTGATTTAGGAAAAATACCAATGGAGGATAACAGAGCGGAAGGAAGGGGGGAAATTCACTTTCCACCTTGGAATTTCCTATTGGGGATCTCCCAAGAGGAACAATCCCTATGAAGAACATTCCACCTGTAGCATTACCTAATTTCCATGGGTTATCCTCTGAAGACCCTGATGAGTTCCTCTTTCAATTTGATATAATGTGTAGGAGTTATGATTATGTAACTCCTGTTCAGAAATTAAAACTGTTTCCAGCAACATTGAAAGGGAACGCGTTAAGGTGGTTTATGAGCTTAGGGGCTCATGTAATCACTAAGTGGGATCAGATGAAATAAAGTTTTCTGACCAAATATCAAGAGTACTATCGAACAAGAGAAAGGAAGGAAGAATTGTTTAAAATGGTTCAGAAGGAGGACAAGAATCTGGAGGATTTTGTGGAGAGACTGCAGTATAATCTGCAGTGATCTGATCATCCGACTATGAGTAAGGATATTCTGAAGACAATACTGCTAAAAGGGGTACGAGATGACTACTTGGATATGCTAAATATGCTTGGAAAAGGGGATATCTCCAAAGAACCATTTGATGAGATTATCAACCTCTGTATGAGATGTTCCAGAGGAGCAACAAACAGATCTAAAAGCAGGGACAATATATACTCAAGAGTCCAGAAATCAGCAAGTGGAGGAGCAACATGAGCCGAAATAGGTAATTTGCTTGAAGAATTTAAAACTGAAATGTTAAGCTCTTTTGCTTCACAAATTGATGCCCGGCAGGTTAAAAAGAAGTAGGCAGAAGCAGAAGCTGCTCTGGCTATTTTCTGTTCTAAATGCAGAGGGAAGCACCCACTAAGGGAATGCCCATTGGATAGGGTACCAATTTGTACCATCTGTGAATAGGATCATGAGACTCAACAATGCCCTTCTTTGCCAGGCATAAAGGCAGCACTGCAATCAACTGAAGAGGAAGCTGAAGCAGTGTACCTGATGACACAAAGGAGGACATGGCAACCACAAAGACAAGGTATGAATTCTAACACATGATTTAGTCGTTGGAATAATCACTCTCCTTTTCAAACAAATTACCCACCCATGAATCAAATGCAATACCCACCCTTTAATCCAATGCAATTTCCACCTGTACAACAACCAAATCCTCCTTTTACCGATCCTACCATGTGGAATCCTTGGACTCTTCAGCAACTTTATTTCAATCAATGGAACCCGAACTGGATAGCCCAACATATTCCATTTCCTCAACA
This sequence comes from Pinus taeda, assembly GCA_000404065.3. Taxonomy (NCBI): domain Eukaryota; kingdom Viridiplantae; phylum Streptophyta; class Pinopsida; order Pinales; family Pinaceae; genus Pinus; species Pinus taeda. Next base: position 187,612 of record APFE031361829.1, on the reverse strand, counting down.
CCAAAAATCTCTTTCCTTACCATCTAATGCTCTGCCGAATAACCAGTCAATCAGGCCCCAATTTCCTGTACAACCTAACCCCTATGCAATGTAATGATATCCATTTACGTTCTGGGAGAATAGTTGAACCCATCATTGATGATATTACTGACTCTGAAAAAGAGGAAACTAGAAAAGAAAAGTCATCTAGCAACAATACTGAAACAATTGAATCATCTTCTAACAAGACTGCTCAAACAACAGAGCCACCGTTCCTTGAACATCTGGCTCTTACCAAAACATTTGAGCCACCTTCTTTTAACCTTTTAGGAGAACTGCAGAATTTATATGTCAAAATTCCGCTATTGCAAGCACTAAAGATGTTCCTATTTATGCAAGACTGTTAGGATATCTGTTATTAAAAAGCCTGGAAGAAAAGCTAAGGAACCACTCATAGTCCATGTGATGGGAGAACTGACTGCTTTGATGACAGAAAAAGACCCCCCTGTGAAATATGGTGACCCTGGTCACCCTACAGTAACATTTCAGGTTGGTAAAACCTTTGTCTCTAAAGTTCTAGTAGATCTGGGTGCTGCAATAAACATTATGACACTTGAAACAACACAATTACTGCAGTTGAAACATTTAATTAGGGAAACCCCAACCATTAAACCCGAAGGAGTCATTAAAGACCTGGTAATTTCCATAGAATCTTGGAATTACCCAGCCGACTTTGTTATGTTACAAACAAAAACAAAGTTGTGGGGTCATCCACTGATTCTAGGAAGACCTTGGCTGGCTACAGCAGATGCCTTCATCAGCTGTAGATCTGGATCAATGACAATATCTAATGGGCAGGAAACCAAACAGCTGACTCTTTATCCTCATGTGACACCCATGATTAATAACGACAATTCTGTATGGTTAGATTATGAGGATGAGGAAACCCAACCTATTTTAATTGTCAGACAAGCTTTAACTTTCAAAGACTCAACCGAAGATGAATTAATCAGCAACTTTATTTCTGAACCTTCTTCGGTCAGTCCAGAAATACATAATCACTTCACTGCAATCTTGGAATCTGAATCCCAGCAAAACCTTGAAACTGAAAATCTACCTCAGACATTAGCTGGCAGCCCCTCCAAAAGTATAACAGTAGAAATCGAGCCAGGTAAAACATAAATATAAATCCTAATCTAACAGACAATAAAAAACAGTAGTTAATGAAGCTACTCCGTGAAAATAAAGAAGCATTCGCATGGGACTATACAGATATGAAGGGGATTTCGCTTGATCTATGCACCCACCGCATTTATATTAAAGAAGGATCCCGCCCAGTTTGTGAACCCTAACGACGGATGAATCCCAATTTAAAGGAAATTGTAAAAGAAGAACTTCAAAAATTGTTGAATGCAGGATTTATATATCCCATATCTGATAGTGAATGGGTTTCTCCACTAGTAACTGTACCCAAGAAAAATGGGAAATGGAGAGTATGTGTGGATTATATAGCCCTAAATAAGGCCACCCAGAAAAACCATTTCCCTTTACTATTCATTGATCAGGTATTAGATAACTTGGCAGGTAAGAAATTATTTTCCTTTTTGGATGGATTTAGCAGATATAATCAGATCAGGATTGCACCCCAAGATTAAGACAAGACCACTTCACTAGCCCATGGGGGACCTTTGCCTATAGGGTTTTTCCATTTGGGCTATGTAATGCCCCAACAACATTTCAAAGAGCAGTGATAGGGATTTTTCTGAGAAGTTAAATGATTCTTTAGAAATATTTATGGATGACTTTACTCCTTATAGCACGACCTTTGAGGATGAATTACAGAACCTTGAAAAAGTACTTAAGCGATGTATAGAAGCACACCTTGCCTTAAGTATTGAAAAATGCCATATGATGATGAATCAAGGTATTGTATTGGGTCACTTCGTCTCATTCTTAGGAATTCAAGTCGATCCAGCTAAAATACAGGTAATTCAGACCCTCCCTATCCCCAAAACTCAAAATGATGTGAGAAGTTTCTTAGGACATGCTGGGTATTATAGAAGATTTATCAAGAATTTTTCTAAAATAGCTTCTCCTCTGTTTGTGTTACTAACGAAAAATTCTGAATTTAAGTGGACTGATGATTGTGAAAAAGCATTCGATGAACTTAAACATCAGTTGTCTACAGCTCCCATTTTGAGAGGACCTGATTGGGCACTCCCCTTTCATATATCCTCTGATGCCTCAGACATTGCCATTGGAGCTGTCTTGGGACAAGAAGAAAACAATCTTCCTTATGCCATTTATTTTATTAGTAAAAACATGACCCCCACATAAATCAATTATACAGTTACTGAGAAGGAATTCCTAGCAGTGATTTATGCTATCAATAAGTTTCGGCATTACATCACTGGTTATACTACTTTTGTGCATACTGACCACTCGACCATTAAATAATTAATGAACAAAACAGTTACAAATGCTCGAGTTACCAGATGGTTATTGTTATTACAAGAATTTGATATCACAATTGTAGATCGGCCAGGAAAAGAGAATGTAGTTGCTGATTTTCTTTCTCGGTTAAAAACTAATGAAAATATTCCAGTAGATGATTCTTTTCCCGACAAGTATTTATTTGCAGTATCTGCTCACTCACCTTGGTATGTAGACATTGCCAACTACTTAGTTGCAGGGAAATTACCATCACACCTATCGCATAGAGAAAAAAGGAAAATCATTCAGCAAAGCGCTAGGTACAACTGGATAAGCGGCTGTCTGTTTCACACAGGACTCGATCAGGAGATCCGGAGATGCATTGGCGAAGATCAAATTTATGATGTATTGAAAGCCTGCCACGATGGCCCTTGTGGAGGACATTTTGCAGACAAAAGAACAACACACAAGGTTCTCAGGATGGGTTACTACTGGCCCTCAATCTTCAAGGATGCAAAGAAATATGTCAGGGCCTGCGATAGCTGTCAAAGAATGGACAAGCCTAATCACAGGGATGAAATGCCACTCAATCCCCAGGTAATTCTTGAACCTTTTGAAAGATGGGCACTAGATTTTATAGGTCCCATTAACCCTCCATCTAATCAAAAAGTTTACATACTAGTATACACGAATTATATGACTAAGTGGGTAGAAGCTAAGGCACTCCTCAAAGCTAATGAAGAATCAGTATTAACATTTTTATTTGAAAAGATCTTTGTTAGGTTTGGACTGCCTAGGGAACTAGTCATTGATGGGGGACCTCCTTTTAACTCTCATGGCTTCAAAGACACATTGAAGAAATACCATATTAAGCATAAAATGACCACACCTTATCACCCCCAGGCAAATGGGTAGGTGGAAAGCACCAACAAAGTCATAGAAGCTATTTTGCCAAAAAAAATAAAGGAAAATAGGAGGGACTCGTTTCAAAAGTTGCCTGAAGCGCTATGGGCTTATAAAACTACTTGGAGGAATACTACGGGCTTTTCACACTATGAATTAGTTTTTGGTAAAAATGTTGTTTTCCCTCTGGAATTTGAAATCAAAACTTTAAGAACTGCTTTAGCTGTTAACCTTGATTTGACTGATGCACAGACACTAGGTTGCAGCAGCTTCAGGAACTAGACGAGAAGAGGTTGGATGCCATCCATCAAACAACCATGATCCAACAACAAAGAACCAGATGGCACGACAAAACTATTAAGAAAAAGTAGTTCCAGAAAGGTAATTGGGCTTTACTGTATGACTCCCGTTTCGAAAATTTCCAAGGTAAATTAAGAAAAAGGTGGCTAGGACCTTATGAAATAGATGATGTTTTTCCAAATGGAACAGTCAGACTCTTAACGATTGATGATAGTAGAACACCGTTATTAGTGAATGGGTATCGACTTCGTTCGTATCAATGGTCTGTTTCTAAAGAGGATTTCAAAGCTATCTGCATGGAAGACTTACATTATGTCTTTTTGGGGGAACCTACTGTCCCTCAAAACACTTAAATTTCTGTTTATTTATTTATTTTTAGATTAGATTTATTAACTAATAATCCCTACCAAGGGTTGCCATGTTACAATTAATTGTTTTGCAGATCTTAGTTTCGGAGGATGGCTGAGAATAAAAATTCCAAAAGAATCACTTTGCAGCTTGGAAACGTTTTTCAGACCATAAATCAAGCTTTCATTATGTCCCGATTGCTACAACACCACTTCCCGTTGCTGCAACACCATTTCCCGTTGCTGCAACACCATTTCCCGTTGCTGCAACACCACTTCCCGTTGCTGCAACACCATTTCCCATTGCTGCAACACCACTTCCCGTTGCTGCAACACCACTTATCGTTGCTGCAACACCACTTTCCGTCACTGCAATACCATTTCCCGTTGCTGCAACACCATTTCCTGCTGCTGTAACACCATTTCCCCGTTGTCGCAACACCACTTCCCGCTGCTGCAGCACCAACTCATGTTTCGGCAACATCACTTTTCAATGCTGTAATACCAGTGTCAGTACTTAATGAACTATCATCCTGATGGAACATATTATGCTTCATTAAAGGAACCAGCCATGCACTCTGATAATTACACTTCTTCACTACTACTTCCTGTCAAATCGCTTGTATTTTCACGCTTGTAGACCCGTTGAAATTATTATTAATCCAGCAAAAGACAAGATAAGACTTTTGGCGCGCAACTAAAGGTAAAAGTAAAGGTACGCATGTTTAAGTGTGGATATTAAATTATAGTTAATGTGGAGATGTTGATACGACTACCGAAATCATTGTACTACCAATCAGATCGTTCAACCATAGATTTGGGGGGATTATCAAAATATTGTAATTATTGCATAACACGTCAATCACCGCCACCCTTACTCCTCGCGGCAATATCTAAAAGTCACCTCATCGTGGCATATCCTCATTTGTAACGGTTTACTCTGTCTCAAACTCGGCAACTCGGCTCTGCATTGTGTATTTTCGCTAGATCAGCAGCTATGGGGGGAAATCTGATTACATATGAACCTGGCACAACAACGTTACTGGAACTCTACCCCGAGGTTTACCAAATTTTCCTACAAGTAGGATGGGTAGACTACTTTAGAAGATTCCCGGATTTCAATACACAACAAGTATTGGAGTTCGCATGCAACTTAAGAGAAGGATTTTCTATGGTCCAGGGAGTGCAGATTCCAGTAACATAAGAAGATGTAGCCCAAGTTTTCAGGTTACCGATCAATGGTACATGCTGGTTTAGTAGGAAACATCTTATTCTGAATGCGCAGCAAGGCTTTTTCCTACCAGGAGAGCATGTGGAAGCCAAAGGCAGAGGGGTCGCACTTTAGTCACTGCCTCCACCATGGCCAAAGGTTGCGGAGTTCGTTAAGTAGTATTTAACTTGCGAAGGTCGTTACCAGGTAATTTACCAACACGACTTCATTTTGTTAAATCATTTGAGGCATGGTCAGTTAATAAACATGCCCTATTATCTATTGGGTTGTCTAAAAAATATGTCATGTTATACTGTAAAAGCAAAGCATCCGCTCCTTTCCCTGAAACATCATCGCTTAGCCCAACTCCTAATAAATAGAGGCTTTTCTCTAAATCATCCACCCCCTCTCATTAATTCTCCCCAGCAAATGGAAGAAGATCCTTAGCAGGCAGAAGAAATTCCCCAACGACCAGAGCAAATACCCCAGGAAATTCCCCAACAACCAGAGCAAATACCCCAGGAAATTCCCCAGCAATTAGTAGCAGAAACACCCCTGCAGAGGACCCCATCCCCCAATGAAGCTCAACCATCCACCCCCATGCTTCATATCTCTACTGATGACTCCGAAGATAACACCCCCATCATCTTTCTTAAAAGAAAAAAGCAACAGAAAACTGAAACTCCACCAAAAAGAAGAAGAACCAGGGCTTTAGTCAAAGCAGCTGCTATTCTTGATAGTTCCCCCATTCTGAAGGAAAGTGGCCGAAAAAGAAAAATTACTGACTTTCCTGCTTCTTTACCAAGGCGACAAACATGGTCATCTGTAGCAGTTAAACCCACCAGCCCCATTATCCCCACTTCTCCACCCATCACCCTAAAGTCCCGCACTCCAACCATTCCTGAGCATTCCCTTTCCTCACCCTCTGGGGCTGAGATGCAGAGCGTTGACAGTTTTGTGACATTACTTTCTGAGGCAGCTGTTACACAAGAACCAACTCCCGAAAAATCTAAAGTAGACACCCAAGGTAATATTGGGTGAGTGGCTGTTACACAAGAACCAGCCACTGAACCAATAGGTGACACACAAGAACCACCTGTTGCGGATGCAAATGACCAAGTGGATAAGGAACACCGATCCCCTCCTCCACTAGAACCTGCAGATACAGAAGCTCTGCCTACCATAGCCTCCTTGCAGGAAGAAATTGAATTTCTAAAATCCCAAATTAAGGATTATCAACAGGAGATAATAATGGTTAAGGAAGCCTATCATAATGAATATAATCTCCACATCCTAGCACGAGTAGCATCTGTAATAGAAAAGAGTCAATATAGTGAATATATGTGTAGCATGTGTGGTGAGATTTACACTCGAGCAGGATATAAGATAGTCCAGGTTCCAATGACTGAAGTTAATCCACAACCGTCTGCTGCCGTAATCAAAACAGAACAACCTGCTGTTACACAAGAACCAACAGGAGTTGCAGAAGAAGAAACAGAACAACTTGCTGTTACACAAGAACCAGCAGGAGTTGCAGAAGAAGAAACATAAAAACCTGTTGTTACACAAGAACCAGCAGGAGTTGCAGAAGAAGAAACAAAACAACCTGCTGTTATACAAGAACCAACAGGTTCTCTAAGAGTTGTAAAAGAAGAAACAGAGAAACCTGCATTTACACAAGAACCAGCAGGTTTTTCAAGAGTTGTAGAGGAAGACATAGAACCACAACGGGCCACTCAAACTACTACAGAACAGAAATATTTTTCTGATGCCTATGCACAGACTGAAATTCCCTGTGTCAGCAATGCTCACACTGAGACCTCTAGTTTTCAACAACTAAAGGACACATGGAGAACATAATATGAGCTTTCACAAGGGAAGGCATTCCAACAGCAAAAGTCAATCTGGTTTAGCTATGCATACAGAAATTGGGATGCACTTGAACAGTCTCGAGCTCAACATAAAGAAAATAAGGAATTAAAAGCTAGGCTGTCCCACATCTTCGATTTGGTCCAGAAGGTACTGGCTACAAGAAAACCCTCTTTCAATTATGCAGTATTTTTGAGAGAACACCTATCGTTCTTGCAAATAAAGGCAATCAGAGATGGAAGACCCTACCAAGTTAATACACCTGATCAATTCATTGAAACATTCAGAGAAGCACCAAATAATGATCAAAACTTGCTCTGTGAACTCTATCTTCACAATGAGGCCATGCCTGAAGATAGAGTGATGAATATACTCCTTATTGTTCGTGATATCCAAATAAGAGCATTCATCTCTTTTCTAGCCAATCAACTTACTTGGAAAAATGCCTATATGTCAGCAACGCATAATGAGCAGAACTGCCTTCTCTGGATTCGAAATGAACCACAGAATGCAACCACCTTCATTGCATAGCATCAAAAAAATCTGAGTAATCTAGAGATGGTTGATCACATGAGGAAACTACAGGCAACAGTCTTGCAGGACTTCCAACATTATGTAAAAACAAAAGGGGCGTTGGCCATCAAAGCAAACAATTTATTTTGGGAACATTGTCCGAAAGAGAGACATAAATATCATCCTTAGAATCCCCTCAATCTTCAGGTAGCAATTTCACGCATACCTTATTATGTCAAATGTATGGAACAGTGTGCTGAAAGGTGGATTGGTTACCGTTTTCATTTCCCTCTCTTGTGGTTACCTGGTCAGCAATATAAGGCTCATTACAAATTGACCAAAAAGGAGGAGGTGGCAGTATGGCAGCAATTACAGAGTGTCTATGGATTCAGAAGCAGGTCTAATAAAACCTTCTTTAGCTACTGTATCAGCAACTTACACTGTTCATCCCAGTACTCCGACTCAGATTCAGAGTAAACGTTGCATGAGGACATGCAACCCTTTCAGTTGGGGGGGATGTTAGGACTCCATATTGTCTACTTTTGACCTTATATTTTGTCATGATATTACCCTCTTTAGCCCATAAATTGAAACCCTTGATAACATTTTGACCTCATTATTTCAAGGTGTGAAGTAACTCTCCTCATTGCTATATGTTTAATTATTAAACACATATTCATGCTATCTTTATAATTAATCTTTGGAAGTTGACTAATTCGCTGACAATTGTTGAAACTGTTCAAAGTCCGCAGAATTATAATTCACAATTGCTGCAACACCATAAACAACAACTGTGCAGTTGCTGTAACACCAGAAACAAAAACTAACTAAAGCGGGTAAAACCTCATTTTTGCAAAGGATGAAACAACAATTGTTTAGCGGGGCAGTAACCATCTTAAGTTGGCAGAACTATACTTGGCATATGTGGACACAACACGATCAGCAAAACATAGTCGCAGATGCTGGAACACCAGGAATAGCATGAGAACTTCAAGGGAACATTTGATATTTACCAAATCGACAACAATGACGAAACAACCAAGGATAGTACAAAGATCTCAAGGAGATGGACGAGGTATGCCAGTTATGCAACAATAGAAGGATCCGCCTAATGGAGGATGACAAAGTTACACATTGTTGTAACAACATGCTGTAAGAGGAATTGATTTCCTATTTTTGTACAAAAGGGTCAAACTGAATGAATAATGAAAAGCTATTGTAATAGATGTCTCCTCTATAAAGAGGAGACATCTACGGTTGAGAGTTAGCGAGTCATAATGGAAGTATTGTAGTGCAGAGCAAGTCTGAATCTTTATTGTAATTGGACATTTTGGCAGATGAATAAAGCACTGTTCTGAGCATTTCAACTTAGCATCTGTGTTATGGGGAATCTTGTGAGAGGGATAGGGCCCACCTTCTTCACAAGATTCACCCAATTCTTTTCTGTTAAGTGTGTGTGTGATTTCTGTGTATTTCTAGCCTTGCTTCTGATATTTCCTTTTTGCTGATATTTCAGCGTGCCTTGGAAAATTGGTCACAGAGGCAGGTGCTGAACATCCTTATTTTGAGGACAGGGTCCTGGTCCTCTGTTACAAAACAACCATCATTTCTTTCTGCAGATTTGTTACCATTAATTAATTGCTTTCATTTCATTTCTGCAATAGATCATAGTTGCTGTAACGCAGAGTAAGGGTTTGATAGAAAGTATATTTGTTTATACTACATCCTTTAATGCTTTTAGAATTGAGTGCATACAATACGAGATCACCTTTGAAACAAAAGGACTTTCCCGGGTTGACAATTTAATGTGGTACTCGACTGTTTAATTACTAAACAATTCGAGCAGCCAACACTTGGAAACCATCATGCTAAGCTTATGGATGCTGTCTTTTTACGTGTCCTCAGTCGAAGATGTTTCATAGGAAAACAGTTATGAAATTTCCCTTATAAATAACACGTTTGCACACGCATAGAACTAGTTAATTTTTGATGTCGTTTTGCTGTTAGTTATTGTATTGTGTCGTGAAATGGTCCTGCTGTTGTAACGAGAGGATTCTTCCTCTGTTTTGCAATATAACCAGACTCTGTTTTATATGACTGTGTGAGCGTAATTCTAATATGATAGCGTGTTGACCAAGGCCGTGCAAAGGGCCCCTGCTGGCTGAGGTTTTTTTTTTTTTTTTTTTTTTTTTTTTTTTTTTTTTTTTTTTTTTTTTTCTGTAAAGTTTTTATGTGTTGTTTCCTTATTTTCGTTGCACATATTTCATAGTTTATCCATCTGTGTATATTTCATTAGTTATGATGTTAACATTTCATTCCTGTACATGATTTTTCAAGCATTGTATATTGTTGCTAACACTGATCAGTGTGTGTTTCAGGATAGACTATGCCTGGGCATTTTCATACAGTTTTTACAATAACTAGTGACATGAGATTAGCCTTTCTGCTGACTTTACTTTTCTTAGTATTTTTTTTTTTTTTTAGTTATGCTTTGATTTCAGTCTTATTCACTTGCTTTATTAGTTGGTTTCAATATCAAATTCCTCATATCATTGACGTTATCTCCTAAAGCCATAGCTTAACCCGAAAAGACTGCTTGGCGAGCTATCAGACTATGAATTATGTGATTTGATTTTAGTTTTATTTTTTGCAGTTAGATATCAAATTCCTCATATCATTGACACTATCTCCTAAAGCCATATCTTAACCCCGAAAAGACTACTTGGCAAGCTATCATACTATGAATGATGTGATTTGATTTTAGTTTTATTTCTCTGCAATTAGATATCAATTCCTCATGTTATTGACGTTATCTCCTAAAGCCATAGCTTAACCCCAAAAATACTACTTGGTGAGCTATCGGACTATAAATCAAGTGAATTGATTTTACTTTTATTAGTTTACAATTTTTGACTTGTTTGAGTGCAGTAGCTTAACTTATTTTTATGTATTTAGATGAGCAACAGAGATAGTCATTTCATAATTAGTAGTTCATCATTTGTTTGATTTTACTAGCAACACATTTCCATTCTTGGTTAAATGTTAGTTTCATTACTAGTATGTTTTGAGATCCTCTGAAGTGTTAAGCTCTGGAAATCATCATAAAGGACATAATTGCCTTAAAATCTATATCCATACTTACCTTCTAAAGTATTCTTAGAACTCAGGAATAGGATTTCCATTCACATTAGGAGATAAACAAAGATAAAACCCCCAAAACAAAACAAAAATTGAAAACAATAAAAAGTAAGAAAGAGGTTGTCTTGCACATATAGTGTGCCACACTTCGTCAGTTTACGACTCTTGGATTGATAATTAATGTAGCAATTTAGGACATACTAAATTGACTAAACATTTTGGTGTCGTTGCTAGGAAAGTGTAACTAGGTAATTGATCTCTTACATAAAAAAAAAGGAAAAGAAGGGAAAAATTGATATTTCTTTAAGTATGCTCTCCTCTTGCACCTAGCGTGATCTGGAGGATCAGAAAAAAGAGTTATTAGTTCAATAATTTTTTGATTATGCTCTCTTCTTGCACCTAGTGTGATCTAGAAGATCAGAAAGAGAATTATTAGCCCGACTTGAAAGAAAAAATAAAAAATAAAAAAATGACATGCATAGAGCAAGAGATTCTAGGGGAAGGTTTATAGCTAGGGCCAAGAGTTCAATTTTCACAACTCCAGCTACTTCAAGGCATAGACAAGATTCACCTCCATCTACTCCCAGCCTTAGGATTCCTAGAATTCAAGGGGCAACAGCTGAATTAGAGGATTCTCCCACACTATCTACTAAATCTGATCTAGAAGAAGAACCTTTGTTCACTTCTACAGGGGAACATATTGTAATCAAAGAAGTTGAATCACTTGAAGAAGAGGGAAAGGGAGAAACTCTCTCTCGTCCACCATTGATAGAAGAACCAAGTGACTCTGAGGAAACTATCATGACGAAGGAAGTAGTAGATGGATTTGGAGGAGGGGGTAGAGGTGGAGGAAGAGGAAATAATGGAGGCAACAATGGTGGAGGTAGAGGTAATAATGGAGGAAATAGGGAAGGAGATAACTCATTTGGATTCCCTATATTTGATGAGGAAACCCATGCAACAATGAAAAACATTTCACAATCTGTCCTCCCAAACTTTTATGGGTTGCGAAATGAGGATCCTAAAACATTTCTATTTGAGTTTGGAGTTTTGTGCCGAACCTATGACTATATGGAAGACTCTCAAAAACTCAAACTATTTCCTTCAACATTGAAAGGAGCTGCTTTGAAATAGTTCAAGGGATTAGTCACTCAATCTATTAGGACTTGGAATGATATGAAACAAACATTTTTGGATAGATACCTGAACTATTGTATGCCCACCAATCATAAGGATGAGGTATTCAAAATGATGCAAAAATAAGATGAAAACTTGGAGGATTTACTTGAAATATTTCAATACAACTTAAAGAGAGCAAAAATGAGTAATTTAGATGAGGAAACCTTGAAAACCCTTATATTGAAAGCCATTAGAGATGAATGGATAGATATTTTAAACATGATGGGGAAGGGAGACATTTCGCAACTTCCACTTCATGACATAGCAGAACTATGTGTCCATCTCTCGAGGGGAAAATCTAAAATGGGAAAAGGGCCTAGAGATCCTTCTCTTATTAGAGCAAACAAATCTGCAACTGGATCAGTAAGTAGGGCAGATTAGTAATATGCTTGATGAATTCAAAACTAATATTCTAGGGAGACTTAGTGAACAACTAGACACCCTTAAAATACAAAACAAGCAGAAAATAGAAGCTTATGCCTTGGCCATCTTTTGTCAAAAATGTAGGAAGAAACATGCTCTAAGGGAATGCCCCTTAGATGCAAAAGTTGTAGAAAAATGTATGATTTGCTTAGAAAGTCATGAGACCAAGGATTGTCCTTCAATCCCTGGGCTCAAAGCTTTCTTTCAATAAGATCCAAATTCAGTAGAGTCCCTTTGCTTTGTTTCAAGAAGACCTTGGCAGGGGCAACAAATTAAGGATTTAACAACTCTATGAACTTTTAGCCCCCGCCAAATTGGAATTCTTGGCAACAACCTTGGCCCCAACCTCAAAATCCATATCAATCATGGGCACAAGGGATGAAAAATTCTTATGGGAGATTTGCTCAAATTTATCAATATCCTCCATCTTTTCAAAATCAACAAAATCCACAACTTCCAAATCAAAACCCGCAACTTTCATTGCCATTTCCACAACAACAACCTTCTCAACAAAATTCAAATCCTCAACTCTTGCTTCCATTTCAACAAAAGAAAAATCAATTACCAGCTCAGCCATTGCCAAATCCTAACAATAAAAATCCTCAGAATGCTTACATGGTAGAAGGACAACAATTTTCTATCTATATGATTGTTCCTCTTAATGATGTTCAACTCAGATCTGGTAGAGTTTTAGAAAAACCTTCTATAGATGTTCAAGAGCAAGATACCTCTGAGGAGGATTCTCTTAAAGTCAATAAAGGTTATGAGGAAGCATATCTTCAAAACCCAATCATTTAAAAAGAAAAAGAAAAAGAGTCAACCCCCACAACTCCTATAGTTGAGCAACCTGCATCTTCATCCACACCTCCTTTCCCTGAAAGATTACAAATTGACAAAGGGGTGGAAAAACAAATCTTGTGCCTACTATTAAATTTTCTAGATGAATGCAAAGAATGTCTTATCAAGATCCCTTGCTACAAGCCATAAAGGAGATTCCTATTCTAGCAAAAACAATAAAGGAGTTGAGTCTCAAAAGACCAGGAAGGAAACCAAGAGATACAAGAAGAATCCACCTGGTAGGAAAAATTGTAGATATCATGATGAGAAAAATTACCATACAGAAATATGTGGATCTAGGTAGTCCAATTGTCAAGACACATATACATGGGATAGAAATTCCAAATGCTTTGATTGACTTAGGGACTGCTATAAACATTATGAGTAGACAGACTATGGAACAACTTAAACTTCCTAATCTTCTTTTTACACCCACCTTACTGCAACTTGCAGATAGATCGACAATCAAACAAGATGGTGTATTAGAAGATATTTCAGTCTCCTTAGATTCCTGGGAATATCCAGTAGATTTTATGATTTTGACTCCCAAGAGTAATTTAGGAGGGCACCCACTCATCTTAGGAAGACCTTGGCTAGCCACAACTGATGCTTGCATTAGTTGTAGATCTGGGGATATGTACATTTCTGATGGTAGTTCGACAAAGAAATTCAATTTGTATCCTCCAGCAAAAGAAATTACAAAAGTAGGAGACAATGAATGGGTTGATGAGGAAGACATTATACAACCTGTCTTTACTATTCCTGAAATTAGTGAAGATAGTCAAATTTTGAACACATTAGAAAATTTTGAAGCATTTTCAGGATATGACCACACACAATTTCAGTTAGATTCTGATATTGAGTATTTATCATCAAGACAAATGTATCTTTAATCTATGGAAGAGTTCGGTAGTTCTACCATTGAGATTTTCCAGGTAAAACATTGAATATCAACAAAAATTTGGAAAAGTCACAACAGGAAGAACTAATCAAAATATTGCAAAAACATTCTATTGCATTTGCATGGGAGTATACTGATATGAAAGGTATTGACCCTAAGACTTGCATACATCATATCTATACCGAGGAAAACAATAGACCAATCAGACAACCTCAGAGAAGGATGAATCCAAATCTTAGGGAGATAGTGAAAGAAGAGCTCCAAAAACTACTCAATGTAAACTTCATTTACCCAATTTCAGATAGCCGAAGGGTTTCTCCTTTAGTTATAGTACCAAAAAAGCATTGATTACAGGGAACTGAATAAAGCAAATTTGAAGGATCACTTTCCTTTGCCCTTTATCGATCAAGTTTAGATTCATTAGCAGCAAAAGTACTTTTCATTTCTGGATGGTTTTAGTGGTTATAATCAAATTCAGGTAGCACCTGAAGATCAGGATAAGACCACATTTACCTATCCATGGGGAACTTTTGCTTATCGAGTGCTTTCTTTTGGACTATGTAATGCACCCACAACATTCCAAAGAGCAGTACTAGGAATTTTCTCTGATCTAATCCATGATTGTGTAGAGGTATATATGGATGATTTTGCAGTTTATGGTGATTCGTTTGAAGAGGCATTAGAAAATTTGGAAAAAGTCTTTATAAGATGTAAAGAAACAAACCTTTCATTAAGCCATGAAAAATTCTTTATGATGTTTACTGAAGGTATTGTTTTAGGACATCATATTTCAGGGGA